>CM062834.1:21481021-21544172 GCA_031772345.1 Himalopsyche anomala
GATTGTATTGGCCGTTCTTGCAGAAATCGCAGAATCGGCACGGCACTCCGGGTTCGATGGCCACGCGGTCGCCCACTTTCAAATTCTTCACTTTAGCTCCAATCTGAACACAAACAATATATTTGACTAACACTTTCGTAAAACTAAACAAAACAAAAATAATATTTTTGATATCTATACATCAAATTCTGGGGCTGGTGGAGCCGAGCTCCAATTTCCCTTTCATCTAGTGTATTTTGATGTTGCTTTTCCCGCGTAGCGTCCTGGATTTACCTGGGCGTAGGCGGGTGCGTGGTCTTTGTTTTGTTTTTGTGGTGGTATTAGTTCTCATTCGTAGGCATTACATGTGACACTAGTGGTTGATTCAGTAACCTCGAGCTGCAATTTATTGGGGTTATGCTTATCTGATCAGTTGATGAAAATAGTACCATAATTTATACTACTTACATTCCATTAATTATTTCAGTACTTGTGATGCATAGGAATTTGATTCACATTTATTATTTATCGGGTTCACTACCGGAAGGTCGCAGAGTGGTTTCTGAGATGGTCACCATCCAACAATGAATAGTGATAGTGAACTGAATAAAATATACGCATCTCACACATTGTTAAATAAAGAAAGTTGTTAAGATAAAGCTGATTGAAACCAATAATATGTTTTATAACCTTAAATTTACTGTTTTATTCAAACATCATCGATATTGATTGATTAAAGATACGCATTTATATTTAAGATGACGGTTGAAGATAATCAATCCTCCACATTCACATGTTTGGTTGTCAACATCTGCTAAAACACCGTTTTCCAAAACCTGAACGACCGCCGCAGACACTGTTAGTTTGATCTCCTCTCGAGGGTAAATAACAAAAAAAAAAGAGGGCAAAGGATTAAAATAGTTGTTAAGAAGCTGATTGACACAATTAATATGTTTTATAACCTTACATTCACTGTTTTATTCAAACATCATTGATATTGTATACAAGCTCAGAGTAATCATCACACACTTCAATAATTCAAAAGTTGTGGTTGATTACTAAAGATGAGCTGTAATTGTAAAAATTGATTGATTGAAGAAACACATCCATATTTAAGATGACAGTTGAAGATAAATAATATTTTTACTACAATACTTTACTGTTATTTCACTTAAGCATTGTAAAGTATTCATAAACTATCTTAGAATTATAAATAACGTGGAAATATAGCTCACCGTGATATTGTTTTATTCTTGTTCATATGTTTTAGAAATCATAGAATAAATGCTGTAAGCGTTAAAATATATTAGCTACAAATAATACACGAATAAAACCATCCAGTTGTAGGGAATTGTTTAAACAACAGAGGCAAACATTCATTGCATAGGAAATAATCAGAAAAAGGGCACTACATCTCAATTTTGCAGGATGAAGGAGTTTTTTTAGAAATTAGTTTTGTTTCATTCAATTTATATTTGGTAAAATTAAAACACAGTTCAATTGAAGCACACTCAAATCAAGTAGTAGCATACTAATAGACTGCTTTGAGTCATGTGGGACCAATGCATGCATCGATCACCCCAGCAGCAGAGCAATACAGCTGAACTGGCGAGAAACAGGAAAACAACACAACTGTTTGCCAGATGTAATTAATAATAAATATCAGAGTAATTTATCCTAATTTACCTTGTAAAATCCCATATTGCTTATTGTTTTTCAAAACACCAAAGTCATAGTTAATAAATTTAATGTACTTAATGTAATCAATAATAAATATCAGTTTAATTTATCCTAATTTACGTTTAAAAACCTCAGATTTCTTATCGTTCTTCGAAACACTAGTCATATTTAATAAGTGTAATATGATAATTGTAACTTGAACTAGGATGTTAGAGTGAATAACATGATGCATTGTGTATCTCTTCGGAGCCAGTATATATAGCTGAGAAAAATGTAAATTTAATCATAGTTCTGACGATGGTGAAAGCCGAAATGGCTAATAAATATTAAAAACTGTAGAACTAAATACGTTGCCATTTTTACCCTATTATAATGGAGTTCTACCAAGTAAATGACAAGTCAATAAACAACTGTTTGCCTTAATCTATATATATCTGTTCATGGGAGTTTTGTCAGAATACAGAAGTATTTGTACATCATAAATAAACGCCGCGCAGTTCTGGTATTTTAAAAAGGTTTAGACAAGCTCTTAGTTGCTGATACCTGTCTTAGAAATTTTATGCTAAGAGTTAAGCATTAGAGCTATTTTTCATGTTTAATTTTATAATGAATGTTATATCATACGAATCTTGCTTGATGGGTTTGACTCGAAAAAGGTGGGGGAACGGTACCTATGAGCTATTAGATAATTATCTATACAGTAAAAATCCCATTTACACTAAAGTCGGGACAGTGTAATTCGGGTAGTGTAATTGGGGGAGTGAATCTCATACAAAATTAGGGATTTGGTTTTATCCGCAAAAAATGCAAAACAAAGATATAGACGAAACATTTAGTTACTGAGTGATAAAATGCAAAGTGCACCAAAATCTAGCACATAGACAGTCGCTCGGCTATACGTGTTGAATACACAGACGCCAGCCAACATTTGACTGTATGCGTCACACAGACGACCATCTCGTAGCAACGACTATGTGTTGCGACAGTGCAATTGGGGGTACCACTGTAATAGGTTTTCAAGTGGAGTTTCTTCAGCAAATAATAAATACTTCAACAGTGTAGTAATTAATTTTATAGTACTTGTTGTGAAGTAAAATTTTTTTCACAAATATTGACACAGCAATTAAATTTATTTCTGCAATTTTATCTGAAGATAACGATAACAATTCAAGGGCTTAAAGTTAAACAACACTATCTACAAAAGTCTAACATTTCTAGTCTAGTATAATGTTAATATTTTATTATTTATTGTGTACTGTACGTTTATAATTGTAATGTTAAAATTTTTAGGTATGATCTTAAAAAATATTACAAATGGCAACTTTATGTAGTTAAAATTAAAATTTGCTAGTAATTTAAGAAGAAACTGGAAAAGATTAACATAACATTGTTTGATTATCATCTTGTAGTCAAATAATACTATCAATTAAATTCTTTAAAACACTTTTTGTAGATAACGTTGTTTAACGTTAAGCTATGTAGGAAATGTTTGATTTGATTTAGACTTGACAAAACAGCGTGAAGAATGCAAAAAATACTAACGAAATATAAAGTGCCAAGGAATCACACAAGAAATAAATTGAGTCAGGTGAATGAATACACAAATTTAGATTCCCGGTACAGAATACAGTATCGAGATTTATTTCCAAATGCACCAAAATTTGGCAGCATATCATACTATTTATTAATAAATTACATATATTTATATGAGAAACTATTTCCATTCAATGAGATAAAATTATTTTGTAAACGAATCTATGTCAGCTGTGTAATTTTGCCAGCGTTTACTTCGCTGAATTCGCTAATTTTAACTTGTACTGTAACGTGTAAAAGGTGAGTGATGTTTTAATCTTGATGTTAAGTTCATGTTGGGTATAGCAATGTTCTGTATCATACAAGATAAATCACTTAATAATGGATATTTTGATATTAGGTTTATTAAAGGAATTCCGAAAAAAACAAAAGAAAAAATCAGTACACAGATACCAACTTGATGAAATAAAATAATTGATAAACACTGCTTTAATGCTAAATGTAGCGTGTGAAGAAACAAATATCACATGAAGGGTCCTGGGCTTCTTAAAATTTGGTGAATGACTATATACAGAGATATAAAAGCATGACCAACATTATTTAACTACCATAATTACCTGAGATACAATTCCGGATGCTTCATGACCTATCACCATAGGCGCTTCAACAATAAAGTTACCACACCGTCCGTTAGTCCAGTAATGCACATCGGAGCCGCAGATTCCAACAGAATCCATTTTGAGCAGAACCTCTGCAGGAATAGAAATATAAACAAAAATTAACTAACTCTCTTATCTTAGAACTTTGGGTTGAATATTATTTGATTTTTAATATAAGACCATCAATTTGCAATATGATAAATGAGAGTATTACATGCAAACACGGCATATTCAAAAATGGTGAAAAAATGAAACTTGAATTTCATTTTGAAAAACAACGTACATTTTAAAAGTATTTTTAGTCTTACATTACTTTGGAATGATATTTTGAATGTTGTCAAGCCATGTTTGAGACTGATTTCTAAAAATACTTTCAAAATTTATTTCTTTCAACTAAATTACATTCATGGTTCATGTTTCAAAAAATTTGGAACGAGCCGGGTTTGCAAGTAATACCCTCAAATAATCTTTAAGTATGGTACAGTGGTAATGTTATAAAGAAGAAGTCAAGACAGGATACGTATTTTTAAATCGGTTTCGCAACACTCTGTTTTTAGGATTGAATTGGTGGGAGGAAAACGCCATCTAACACAAATCCATATTGATCAAGAAATTAATTTACGAAACTGTATTGGGATTCAAGCCCATGATCTCTGCAACTTCTAGAAGCCAACGATGTTGACTTGGCTACAGGGATGATTGTAAGAATGTAAAATGTATATTTAATTATGAGTGTTCAACGCTGTTGGATTTCATCCCGGACTTCACGGGTTCGAATCTTAATACAAACAGCATTTTTTTCAATCGTTTTATTGATTTTCCATTCGAAGGCATGGATACTTGTGATATCTGAAAGTTCCCCCCCACCATTCTAATCCACAAGTAACAGGGTGTATGGAGAGTGATTAGCCAACTTTTAGACCTGTCCTAGCCTTATCCTTTCTAAAAATTCCTTACTCCCAAAAAAAAGGAGGTTGAGTAACAAGCAGTTTTTGTAGAAAAACTTCTGTTTAGGCACCTCCATTAGGAGGCCATATTCTCCACTTAAGGCAGACACGGATAACAGCTTAATAATTTTTGATTCCCTGTTATAGAGAGGTTTAAATGTATACTTACAAAAAAAAATCTTGATCATTTTTCTTGAGTGAATATTTAAAAAGTTTTTATTAAGCATAATCTCTTGATATTTCACGTAAAAAACTATATTCAGGTTAACAGTTTGAATATGATATAGTGTTAACAAAAAAAACCTACAAAAATTTCATGTTTCAAATGTTGAATCGCAGCTCCATTAAATACTCTCCAGGCTTATAATTATCATAAGAAAATTGAATGCTTACGCTCATCTGTAATTTTAGGAATGGCTCGTTGTTCCTGTAATGAAAAAAAAACAACAAATAAACACCACGACAAACAGCTTAAAGAAGTATCAAAGTACACATTTGACCAATTGTGGATCCAGTTTGCTCCGGTTTTAAAATATTAAGATACATGAACTAAGCACTTGAATAACGTCATAAATCAATTTTGAAGCTGCTATCACTTTCAATAAAATGTATTTAGACATTATCTAAAGGTTAATGATTTACATACTTCATGTATTATTATTTGAGGAGTGTTTCAACCTCTATATTGACTTTCGTTTTGTAACACCATCAGTCAGTACTTTTTAGTAGTTTAACCCGCTAACAGCTAGAAAAAAATGACGTTTTTTGTCCTGTAAGCTAGCAATTTTCCAAAAACTAATAAAGGAAAACTTAATATTCATTTTGTGAGTCCTTGAGAGATGTCGGACCCTTTTTCAATGATGCAAACTCTAAAAAATATGTATTGACGTCGTAATAATGAGAACACACTGGTGGGTAGCGTGTGGTTAGTAGGTATGCGACACACCGGTGGGTCGTTAGCTTTAGAGTGGTAAAAATGATGGACTGATTGATTTTGTTTTTTTTTTCTTACATATCGCGAGCTGAGCACTACAAGGTTCTATGTGGACAGCTGCATGAAAAAAGATATGGGCATTTGAAATTTTGAATGCTTGTATTTTGAAAATTGTAAATGTTTTCAAGCTTCTTTTTGATTGTATATATCAATGATAGTATTGGCATGATATATCAATTAATAAAATATTGTTAAAAATAGTTCTTCATAGTTAATTAGAAATACCTAAACTTCTATTAGAACCTTGTCCATCTGAAATTCAAACAAACTGCCAGTGCTACAAGGTTCTAACTGAAATTTGTATGAAAACACAGGTGATTCAAAAAACTGACTTACGCTTTTTAAATTAAAATAAAACGAATTCTATGGAAGATATCAAATGTGATCATTATTATTGGAAATAATATTTTAAAAAATGGAGGATAAACAGGAAAAGGAGTTGTTTTTTTTTTTGTAATTTGTGTTTGATATCATTAATGTACTAAGTTAATATTGTAAAATGTAATAATACCACACTGCAAGAATACAAAACATCATAATGGTAAAAAATAACACGGAAACAATTAACAATGAAATGCAATTTGAGTGTAAAGCAACTAAACAAACAAATTGTCGCAATTCTTTTATGAAATTGAAAGAATCCTATATCAATAATGAAGTCTCAGAAGGGTGATGAAATTAAAACCGGTGACAGTCCCGGTTAATCGGGACGCCTGGCAACCCTAAATTAATAGAACATGACAAAAAGGATTCCTTGAATTATTGGTAACATTCAAAAGATTCAGCTCTGCAAAACTGTGAAAAACTGGAGTTTTTTTTAATTTTTTAAAGTTTTCTTCCAAATTGTGTATTCTTTGATGTGGTTGTGAATATAAAATGTTTCAAAATATCTTATAAACTAACTTGTCAGACTGATTTCAAAACATTGTTTGTGCTCTCCTATAAAATTATGTAAACAGCAGTTATAACCGTTTGCCATCACAGTAAAAATGAGTAAATTTATTATTTTCAACTTGTTACTTTGTTTTGTTTGTAACAAATACCATTAAAAGCTAGTACAAACTGGTTTAGATTACAAAAAGCTATGATTGGAATGTTCAAGTATGTAGTATGTTATGTGATTCTATTTAACATAGCCATAAATTCTGAATAGAAAGTATTGAACATTAATTAAGTAAGACTAACTGACAAAGAGTAGAAATATTTGACCTTCAGCAGTGATATATGTATGTAAATCATTTCAGAATAAACTTAGTTAATATTACTTTGTAGAAGAAAACTGTAATCACTGTCTGTAATACATTAATGTTTTTAGTTTAAAACCTTAATTTTAAATAACTTAATATACATACTACATGGAAACAGTTAAAGCAGTTAAATAATCATTGAGTTATTAACTTTAGTACTTAATGTAGCATTTTAGAACACTTTGTTAAAAATTTCCAAAATTATAATTATGTTTGTAATTACCATAAGACACCACTTTAACTTTATTAATCTTTGATGATTTTTTAATTATAGGTTAGTGGTGTTAAACATTTTAATTTTGTGTAATTATAGAATCACTTCTACTGTAATTTGTAAATTCTTTTCAATTGTTGTTTACACTTTTTCATTTCAATTTATTTTTGTATAAATAGCACTGCTAAATTCAATTTCCTAACAGTTGGCAATGCGAAAGCGATGAGCGAAACCGGTCCTGACCTTTATAAATAAAGTGGAAATAATGTAAAAAAGAATATTGTATTTTTTCTTATAGGTATGAAATAAATCTGTAATTATTTTAAGTTTATTTATATGGTTTGAAAGATGGCAGACTTAGATATTTTCAAATTTGTGGTGCATTATTTATTATTAAATTAAATATTGAAAATAAAGTCTAATTGTGATTTTCATTAAAATATTTTTTGCTGCAGATCTGACACATCCAAGAATCTTGACAGGTGGTATTAAAATTTGGTAATTCCACTATATAATAATATTGCTTAGCATGGCAGTGAAGTTGCGCCAATTGTTACTATTGATATTATGTTTATAGATGCTGGGAGGTATTTTTTGTAAACTTATGTTGGTTTTATCATTATTTATATTACAAACTGAGTTTAACCTTTCAAGATTAATTTAACCTTTTGACTTTCTGACATTGAAAAAGTCATGAGCATTGTATATGTTGTTAAGAAGAAGGTTCCTTGTTATTATTATATATAAAAAAAAAATCTTGAAATTCTGATAATCAGATTTTTTTTCTGTTATAATAATAAATTTTCTTATTGATTATGTTCAGTATCTCTTTTAGAATATAATAAGATGACCTGTAATTGTTTTAAGTCATTCTCCCTTGCAATCAAAATTGTATTTTAACAGATTAAAAAAACAAAAGAAACATCTCAAGACCTCTGATCCCCTTTATACACTCTTTAGTTACGCTACTGGCCGTAAAGAAGGACGAGAAATACCACTGCGCTATTAATGCCGACATACTAAATAATATTGACTTGATGTATTGAATTTTTTTCTTTAAGTTTTATTCATCGGTACAAACTTCAATGTCAATAATATTTTAAACATTATCATTGTATGTCTTTAACTAGAAAGCCCCTTTCAAATATGAAACAACCCTCCTCCTTCAAATCTTGCAATTAATTCAATCAGTGTTTCAATAAATATTTAATTTTCAGATACCTAATTAATAATTTGAGTATTTCCCTTACAATTTGTCAATTGCATTCTATTCATTTTATTCTAGAACCCCCCCCCCCTCCACAATGTTGAAGAAGATTTATGAATTTATGTTCAAAGGGATTGATGTTGAAAATTTCCTTTCACCCATCTGATCCCAGAAATGTGGCGTATCTTACTATCACTGGCGATTAACCAACCACTAGCCCTGTCTTTCTAACTCTACATTTGTAGAAAAAAAGCTTATGTACCTGAGTTACAAACAGTTCTCGTAGAAAACTCCTGTTGAGATAAACAAATAATCTATGTACTCCATATTGGAGTAAGATTGCCAGATTTATTGACATCTGAACCTAGACACTTAAATTTAAATTGAACTCTTATAAATCATATTTGATATTTTATTAGCTGGAGAAATACATATACACGAAAAAGACATTTATTTATCTGTCCCGGACGGTTTCTCAGATACGCCAGACCGAAAATCGGGTAAATCCCCGAATACTGGTAAGTCTAGCAACCCTACCCAAGAGCAGACCATGGCTTAAAAAAAATGAGTCTGTAATATTGCCTGTGTCAAACTGGTGTCAACTACGTTAGTTATATAATCAAACATAATTTACAAAAAGACGAAAATGAACTTTAATTATTAGTCCTGTTTATAATGTGATATTATTGATAATTTATTAAATTAGGTACTTAATTGAATTAATATTTGTTTGTCAAACGCAATTTGAAACTTACCAAGCGTAGATCTTTCGTCTTGTAAAGTACTGCTGTGAGGTTATCTGTCGCCATCGTTGATCTTTAATGTTGATCGTTAAGTCTTTTATTATTGTTATTAGTAAAAAAATAGAAGCTCGAGTAAAAAGCAAGTGCGGCGCCGACGAAAGTTGGCAGAAGACTACCAGGTCACTATCAAAAAATGAATAACAAAATACATTCAAGCAACGCCAATAATAGATAATTGGATAACAGTTATCAACGCAATAATGGCATTATTACTTAATAGATATTTCATCGAAATACGTAATTTCAAGAGGTTTATCGTGACTTTTATCAACTACTGAAGTAGTGTCAACAGGTTAAAAATAATAATATTTAAATTCCCAAAGTACCCCTACGATACTATGACTACAGTGAATAACATTTTTTAACAAAACATAACTCTAAGATTTATTAAAAAATATTCAGATCATGTTAACTAGTTTTCAAAGTAAAAAAAAAAATTTTTGAATTTGGAATATTGTAATTTGTATGTTTTGACAGAAGTCGTAAACATATGGTACACGATCGAGTGTTGCCTAACTAGGATCATACTTCCCCAACTCACTGTCATCAAAAATAAAACCTTTTGAAATATTTTTTTCGATTAAAATATTTACAAATGAAATCGACTTGTAAGTAAAAAATGCTTAAGGTCTATTTTAATTATTATTTTTTTTTTTGATAAAATATTTTATTTGAAAATTGCAGGATGTAATTAGACCAGTGATGAGTAAGCTTTTCAGCACGAAGTATCAAAATTCTGAAAAAACCGTGTCACATCTAAGAATATTAATAATTTTTGGTTATGTCATTGTCAAAATTATCATCAGTTGATAATGCTCGTCGTGAGCGAAACCGGTCTTGATCCTATCAAATAAAAGTGGGAATTAGTAGAAATGTATATTTTATTTTTTAAAACAATACCTTTCCACCAAGTATTGACAGTGAACACTCTAAAAATGAGTTCTTATGATATTTTTTAAGTCAGTACAGAGATGGGCTGGAGGAGGGAAGCGCGAGACATTTGTTGAATTTGAATTAGGCCATTAGAAAATATCAAACAGTCTACACCGCTATAGATGCAAAGTGGCGCGGATCTTTAAAAGTTTCACTTTCAGTTTGCATATGTTCATGCAAAGTGATCACAGCGGTGTTTGCTATTTCATCATTTCAGATTTAGAAATGATGAATTAAGTACTCAATACAGATACTTCTGTAAAATTTGCATTTTAAATGAGTTAATAAAAACCAGTTGCCGACTGGCAACAGTGGAGCGGACAGTGGGTATGTAGGACAGCATTGCCACTTTGCTTTATATTACTAGACATAGCGTAATAGTGTTATGACTATGTGCTATTTATGACACTCGGAGTAGATGCATTTATAATTGCAATTATTTATTAAAAATATTATTAATAAAAACATAGCACACATTTGCTAAATTATCTCATTCTTTCATAGTATAGATAAAAAAATAACAACAGATTAGATAAGAAAGCAGTAGTATATTATTATGTCAGCATGTTTATTATTATGAACTTTTGAATAATATGATTATATGTACTTAGCAATGTACTTAAAAATGGCAAAAACATTTTGTCTTTGTTTATCTTTTAATTATAGGATTTAACTGGCTAATAATTATAGGATAGGCAAGCCAATAGAAGGCATCTAACACATTCTTTCTTTTCTCAATAACCACCTATAGTTAGATACTTAATACCAACCCAATTTTCTTTGAAAACCATAAAACCGCCGAATCCTCCATTACATGACACTAGTATCTCTTCTTGAAGCTACATATGGTACAGTGATCCCCCAATTACACGAATTCCAGAAATATTTGCGGCTGTTTTTTCTGCGTTTTTGTGAACGCATTCAATTGTCATTGCTGTGCGGGCGTGCGTTCAGCACGTGTGGGGTTGTACACACAGCCGGGCTGCTGTCTGTGTCATGCATACATTCAAACGTTGACAGGCGACTATGCATTTTACGGCCTAATAACAAAATATTTCATCGATGTTTTTTTATTTAAATGTGACCATAATTTTTGTATGAGCTTCAGTATCCCAATAACGCGATCGCGATTTTCGCGTAAATGGGGTGATCACTGTATATGGGTTTTCTGAGTGCCATGAAGCACTGGTATATTATTCCACAGACAGATCATTGGGAATAGAATTACTGGGTATTAACCCTTTTAATGCTGGAGGGCCGAAAAATTGGCCCCCCCTACCTATGCGAAAAATGCGCCAGGTCGATTTTTCGGCCCGGCGCTTTAGATACCAAATTTATACCAATTTTTATTTTTATTATGTTAGTTATTAAACAGATGCGTAAAATGCGCCGGGCCGATTTTTCAGCCCGGCATATCAATCTATTCCATCGGCCTATATCAATCTTTTTGTAATGTAACGTGACATTATAGATAAACTCACTTTTTTCACTTGCGTGCAATATGCGAAAAAAAATGGTGCTTTGTAAAATAATAAAATATATCCATTTTTTTTTTCATTCAATAACTACTAATAGATTTAACTACATAATGACATAAAAAGTGTTTCAAAATTAATATATTTTAAACTGTTTTTTTTTTTAACCTTCTCACCGTGTATGACCGCTATGGATATCCTAGCGAACATGCCCTCAGCGCGCATGACACGTATAGATGTCATGGAAATTTCAAACCCTATATAAGAGCTATCTATTGTGAGCAAATTGTATAACTTGGTTGAAAATATTACAAAATGTATATTTTACCAAATTCAATAGATGGCATTAGTCAAAAAAGATTCAATATAGGCTAAAATAATTTATTTCTGGAACACGCCGTGAACATGCATATGTCACCAATGCAAGATTTTGGATAATGTAAATAAGTGATCGAGTGCGGGTGAAATTGCAAAAGCATGGTATGGTGGTGGCGTAGTGTTCTCGGTCGCGCGTGGCGGTATTTCGCAAAATGGCGACGTCACGCCGCAATTGTATGAAGAATGATTATTGTTGAATTAAGCCGAAAATACAAGAAATATATTGTATTTTATTATTGAAAAAGTTACTTTGGGTGGCAATTAACATATTTGATTAGTTGAAAAAATATTACAACCTATATTTATAGTAGAAAACGCGATAACAAAATCCGCAAAAAAGCAACCGCGTACAGGGCATGCTCGCTAAATTTGGTGACGCAGGCAAAGGGTTAAGGGGAACTTAAATTTTCTTTGATCAAAGTTAATATTTTTTATTGTTGTATCATTTTTGTAAAATGCAGATATCTCCAAATATTATTTCCATAGATCATAGAGAATACAAGTATTTTTTAAGTTCCTGAAAAATGTTTTTCAATACTTTTTTTGAAAAATTGTAAAAGACGATTTTTCTATAAATAAACGCTTGACAATTTTAACATATGCATAACAAAATTGTCTGGCATTAAAAGGGTTAAAATAACAAAACCAATGGATAAATGAAGTATAAGTGATATAAATAAAAAAAAAGTTAAATAATCTTTTGCTTTATTGATTTCAGACCACAGAGTGACATCTGTATAATATAACTAAAATTAGAGTATATTTGAAGCACTGTTCATTCGTCCCATCCCCATATTCCTTTACTATGCTTTATAGTATCTTTGTTCTCTCGTTTACTTCTAGTCGCAGCGCTGGCTTCTCCTTTAACGACACAATGTTTTCTTTCAATCTTCTTCTGTTTATGATTAATATTCTTCTTGACTCTGTCTGTGATGACGGAAGGTGCTATGGTCGACGCCGTGGAATACGACCTCATAGAGCGTACATCCGATAGAGCCTTTTCGACCATAGCCAGTCTGTACTTCTGTGAATTTTTGTCAACCTTTTTTGGTAAACTACACAGTTCATCTTTATCTGGAACAGTCACGACATCTTCGCTAATTATTTGTAAATCACTAACTATGTTTTCGGAAGGTATCAGATTGTCTTTTGTGTCACTGTCAACAGTTTCGATGAGGGGGTCTATAAGTGTGTGTGGATCAAATTTATGGATGTTTGTACTGTTGACAAACTGTGCACATTTTTCCATATTCCTTCTGGTTTTTTCATCTAATTTTAACGATTCCTCCACCTAAAAATCAGAAAAAATAATACATTAAATAAAACACAATGTTAATGTTGTATAAATTAATTTGTTTTGGGTTTTTCAATGAATCATCAGGAACACGAATCGGCAGGCTTGCGACATTATCCTATCACCATCATGTGGCTTAGTTCCATAGTGCTACAACTAGAAATTGGTAGTTTTGATATATGGCTGATCAAGTTTTTGAGGCATCTAAACAAAGTTGCAAAAAAGTGATTATCATCATATGTATCGACTTTTTAGTCAATCTTTTATTCATTTATCACAATTCAATTAAAATTTATTGCAACTTTGACAGAAGCATAAAACGATATTACGAGTTATATTTATATGGAACTGTGAAATTGTTTATATTTCTTTATTTCTGCTTACTGGGAGAAAACTAGTAATTATTTCTAATTGTACTTTTGTGGAGTTATAGAAGAGAGGTATTCTAATATAATAAGTTATATAACACAAAACATCAAATTCGTGACTTATTATTCTATGGAACTAGGCCATCGATATGTTACACATATTGACTGTGGAAAGGAAAAAGGACGTAACCCATACAGAGCAAATTTTACAGGAGGCGCAAAAAACGTGTCTTGCTGATTTTTGGCCATATGCAAATTATAAAATAAACACAACCTAGAAGTGCACGGAGACTTCTAAACTGGTGTTTAATTGACATAATCTAATATTAATGTAAGAAATTGTCCAGGGAAAACCTTTTTTTCAGTCGTTTTTCTTGGTTTAAATTTTCACAAGTCCATCTTTTTTCAAACTAAAAAGCTACATTTAGATACTAATTCGGCATTTGCAGCTTGTATCCTTTTAATAGAACGTGTATAAAGTTGGATACATTGTGATTATCGAAAAAAAGCTGTTTTGAAAAAAACTGTTACGCCCTTTTTATTTTCCACAGTCGATATGTATACAGGATATCGGTTTTAGAACTAAAACCGAGTTCTATTATATATATCATCAACAGATATTCCGGTTCTACACTTTTGTACTAGTAGATAGCTTTATTATGTAAATTTTAGGTTGAATTTTTCTGTCTTACCTGCTTCCGCAAATCATCTAATTCTTCACCAGGAAATTCTTCATCACATTCAGCCGACGATTTAATATATGACTCTTCATCATAATCTCCTCCGATATCCTCCTCATCATCTGATTCGTCTTCATCGTCCTCAGGAGTTCGCATGAGTGAATTTGTTTTGATGAATCCATATTCCTGTATTATTAAAAATATAATTAATTCTTAGTCAACAAGATGAGATCATCTTTGTCAGATTTATATTAACAATGCTGCATATCAGGGATGGCTGGAATATGTATTCAAAGTGACTAGTAAGGAAAGAAGGATAAGGCTAGAACAGGACTAGTGGTTGACTAATCGCTATTGCTACACCCATTAAAGGATCAGAAGGATGGGAGGAGAGGAAATGATGTGAATTGACATCACAAACACCCAGTCTTCGATTACAACTTTGAATCGAATAATTCTCAAATACACTGTGATCTTACCGGGAATTGAACCTAGACCTGCGAGATCGATCGGTAGAGCAAGCTCTAACCAACTGGGCCACAGCAGGCGACAACTAATTACACAATAACTCTTCATTGAGTTTTATCTTTTATGGGTCATCACCACCTTTAGTTTCAGCGGCAGGTAAACATTTAAGTGCCGGAAAGAATAGTCAGTGGATTAGAAGATAAATAAGCAGTTATCTAGTGCAAAACAAAAAGGCTTTTGACGCATCATTTGGGCTCATTAAAGGTGAAGTGAGCCAAGTGGTATTATAGAAAAAATAAGTTAGATGCGTTGTAGTATTTTACACGTCTTAAAGAGTCGTGAAAGTGAAGTAACCTCAGTCAAGACACATTGCAATAGTGTTATCTTTGTAAAATAAAAATATGCAACCCACCAAAACACCAAATAAAAACGTGATTGTACTTAGAAGTCCAAGAAAAAGTTTCACCATTTTACTAGTTGGCTCACTTCACCTCTAGAGGGCCCATTTCATCATGAGTTTATAAATAACTCAAGAGCATTATTAACTTAAGAGCAAAAATAAATTATCAATCATGGTAATTAAAAATTAATTGCGACAATTAAATTGGAAAGTTTAGCAAACTAACTCTGATCAAGTCATCATTCATCTCTCCGGTGAAACCATAGCCGGAGCAGGCAATCTCTTTGTCCAGCTCGTCGTCTTTTTCGAGATCAGCGAATGTGGGGTGAAGGTGACTCTCGTAGCCGAATCGTCTCTTGAAGAAGTCTTTGATACATTGAACGTCTCGATCAAAGTACCTAGAAAAGATTATAACTTAGAAATCTGAATACATATTGACTGTGGAAAGGAAAAAGGACGTAACCTACACATAGCAAATTTTACAGGAGGCACAAGAAACGTGTTTTGATGATTATGCAAATTATGAAATATACACAACCTTGAATTGCATGGACACTTCTAAACTGGTGTTGAATTGACATATTCTAATATTAATTAAAGAAATTGTCTAGGAAAAACCTTTTTTTCAGTCTTTCTTCTTGGTTTTCACAATCTAATCTTTTTTCAAACCTAAAAGCTAAATTTAGATAATAATTCGGCATTTGCAGCTTGCATCCTTTTGATAGAATGTGTATCAAGTTTGATACATTGTGATTATCGAAAAAAAAAAAAACTGTTTTGAAAAAACGTCCTTTTTCCTTTTCAGCCGATATGTATAGGTACTATAGAATTTTTTTTTTTAAAATTTATGCCAGTGATATATTCAGTCGTATGGAAAATATTATAATTATGATGACATAAAAATGAACAAAGTTAATTGACCGTAAAATCAAATATTTCAGTAACCTTAGTTTGTATAGGATATAACTGACATTTTTGGGGGAAAATACACTCAACTCTTTTTTTACACAGTATATACGTTCCACAATAAACAGTGGTAAAAAAAGAGATAGAATTTATAGAAAATTAATGATTGGTTCCCTGAATTTAAAAAACTGTGTTATTTGAAAAAAGAAGAAGGGGCTAGACATATGTCAAATCATATTCATTACTAGAAATGTTTGATATGTCTCATGTTGTTAAATTTCTTGTTATTAGTAAATACTTTAAGGGTGTTCACTGTCAATACTTGGTGGAAAGGCATTATATTAACAGCTTAACGACTGCGGACGCGTATTTGCTTGTTCTTTGAAAAACAAAGGTTGCTGGTCGGCAGACTCATATGCGTATAGGCGAAGTATCTGGAAGCTAAGAAAATTAAATTTGGTAAAGATATCTCAATTTGCTTACAAATTATAGTGAATTTAGTAAAATTACAATTTTTCGCAAAATTTTATTTCGCTAGGTGAAATTTTATAAAAAAAACGTGCAGTCGTTAAGCTGTTAATAAAAAACACAATATTCCTTTGTACTTTATTTAATAGGTCAGAACCGGTTTTGTATAAAATTGTTTATAAATAGCACTGTTTAAATTTTTTTCTAATCAGTTGACAATGCTCGCAATAAGCGAAACCGGTCCTGGTCCGGTCCTAATTAGTAAATACGTTATCTACTGTGTTTTAACTGTGTTGTAGACAAGACTAGTGGTTAGCTAATCAGCCTCGCTGCGCCTGCTTTATTTGGATTGAAAGGGTGGAAGGGAATTTTAAGACATCACAAAAATCCATGCCTTTTAACAGAAATTGATGAATCAATTGAAAAAATGCTGTTCGTTCGTACTGAGATTCAAACCTGTGAAATTAGTCACAAAAACAACGTTGACTTATGCTACGGTCCTGACAGGATGAGATTGAGCAAGTTAACCACTTGTATACCGCGCAAATAAATCATTAATATGTCCCAGAGGTACTGCGTGTTTTTGATAAAAAAATATTTTGCCTAATATACACTCAAATTCGATATTTTAAAAACCTATATTGACTCATTATAGATAGCACTACACATATTCATCAAAATATTGCTTATATACTATTAGAATACAAAGTATTTGATTTTTTAAATGTCTTGGACATCCGTGTTCACTTGCATATGTTCCGAACACCCGTGTCCGCTTGGTATCCAAGCGGTTAAAACAACTATAATAATGCTCCGTGTATTTGCAAATAATATAGAATGCCTTTCTCTGAAAATTTTAAATTTAAATTAGTCAATAGCTCATAACAATGGTGCAGTTAGAACCTTTTAAAGCTACTCTCAATTAATGTAAAATTTTACTGAATACGGAATCATTTCAAGCATAGCATTGATTCAATCACTTGGAAATGTTTTCGACACAGTGTTTATTGAAAGGTTTAATATTATTGTTAATATATGACATACCGATCAATTGCTACGATACAAAAAAGGTTTTACTAAAGAAGTTCGCCCAGTGCGATGGCTCGGGCGATCTGCCAATTTTATTATCCTACTTTACGGTGACGCAAAAAACTAAAGGAAAATACGTTCTCAGTGGGACTTTTACAGTCAAACAGGACATGCCGGATAATTGGAAATTAGAAGTGAGACATTTTGTTTTTTCACATCCGCCAAAGAAATCACATCCCAAAAAGTCTTTCTTCTTTGGACATATTCGCTCCCTATGTGGAGCATATGGTCGCCACCGCCATGTTTCCCTGTCTCCCGCCAATTGCTCTGCTTCCTCCCATGACATGCCAGCATCCCTCAGTTCTACCGAGTACATGCTATAGATCAGTGTTCCCCATCCGCGACTGCAGAGATTTTCCGCCGGGCCGTTAACAGTATGCTAAATTTAAAGAAATACGCCATGCAAAAATAATAAATGTAGGATCTTTTTTCGTCTGCATGTTTACTTGTATTTTGACTTATTATTAAATAATAATAATTGGTAAGATGATGCGACACCAAGGAACTTAACAATAATGGGAAGTGAAATACCCAACAAATGTGGTGAAGCAGGCAACCAATCTCGAGTGTGGTATAATATGGTATGAATTTAAGCATGTGTCAAGAAAACGTCATTTTAAATTATATCCTTTATCCAATTATGTCCTTTTTTCAATATCTATAAATTATATAGCCAAATAATTGTGGGTAAAAGTGTGAATTAAATACGCATGCTAATTTTAAAAACGCACTAAAACACCAATATTAGTAATATTTATGATTCGTATGAAATCTTTCTAGTGAAAAATAGACATCAATAATGCGGCTCTGCATTAGTGGTATGCGATTTTTTTTTCTTTTTTTACCGGTCCGCAGGTGTAAAAAGGTTGGGGAACACTGCTATAGGCGCCGGAATCCCACCGGTCGAAAGAAGAGGCAGGCAGGATTGAGGCTTGTCAGAGGCATCCGCAGCACCTTACCCAGCCGGTCCAACGCCTCTCCATAACCACTGACGTGACGGGGCGCTGTCTTGTACACTCCCACCGTCACCATCTCCGAATTCCTCACAAAATCAAACCACCTCACCCCCATTATCCAACGCAAGCATCTGTTCTCGAAACTCAATATAGTAATACCCCGCTTTACGCGAGGGATACGTTCCGAAAAAATTCGCGTATATTGAGGTTTATGATTAAACATAGTCAAAATTTAATACAAAAAAATACAAATCATTTTAATCAATCACTTTAATTCTAAGAACACTTTATGCAATACATACTCTTATTTTTTACGGAAAAATACATCTATTGTCTTTTGGGTAGCGTTTTGTTTACGTTCTTGTAAAATACGTTCATAACACCCAACACTGTTTTTAATTGTTTGACACACGGTCATCATTATTGTCTATACTCTGCAATATGTCCAAACCTGAATAAATTTTTGAAAGTGCATTTTGTATTTCCCCTGAATGACTAAATATGTTTATACGCACTCTTTCGCGTAATGCGAGGCATTTGAGCGCGAAATTTGAAATTCGCGTTATAGTGAAACCGCGCTTAACGGGGTCGCGCTAAGCGGGGTATTACTGTATATTGTTTTTCTGAGTCTTCGTCAGGTGCCAAATATGGACGAAATATTTAGTTACCAAGTGATAAAATGCAAAGCGCACCAAAATCCAACACATAGACAGTCATCTGGCTATGCGTGTATAACCTGGCACGTATTGAATACACAGACGCAAGCCAACATTTGACAGTATGCACCGCACAGACGACCGTCTCGTAGCAACGACAATGGAATGCGACCGTGCAATTGGGGGATTTGCGGCTTAGATTTCAAGCCAGCGCGTAATTCGAGGTACTGTAATTGAGGGTTCCACCGCATGACAAAAAAATTACCGGAATTAGAATCATAAATATAATCAACACTGTTTCAGGTAAAGGTTTTTAAATGCAAAGACTCTCACACTCCAGAGTCGTGCGAGATTTATCTGGACAAGCTCAAGAACAACGACGGATGTACAATTCTATCAAAGGCGTTTAAAGATTACGAGAGCATCTTTAAAGATATACAACCAATGTGAGTGCTGATATTATTCCTACCACACAACTGACACAACAACTAGAGCTGCGGAGTTGGAGTTATGAGTGTTTCCGAGACCTCTTTTTAAAAAATAATATTTACAAAATGTTATGCATTTTAGTACACTCAAGTCTTTTTTCAAACAATTTTACATGCTTAAATGAACATACACTACATATAAGGGCTTGTCGGTTTTTAAAAACCAGTTTTTTGGCAAAAGTTGCGACATTCGAAAAACTCCGTAACCGGTTGTGCAGAATTTTCCATAAACGAGTCTATAAACAAAAGGACAGAAAATTTTTATCTTTTATTTGATGGCTTAAAGACCACATGCCCCACATCGTTACCCAGCGAAAGGGTATTTTAGATATCAGGAAATTTTGTTACTGTGGACGTTTTGTGTTTTCTTAAATCATATTTTCTGAAGGGTAACACCAAATAATATCTTGTTGTGTATTTTAATGTGTATAAAAAAAGCAACATAAAATAATTCAACTTTTTCTCGCTATTTTAATTGAATTATCCATTTTTTGTAAAAATTCGAAAACGGTTCGAAAAAATTCGGTTTTTGTATAAGCCCTACTACATGTGATACTATTATTTGCAAACCTGGGTCGTTCCAAAACTTTTTGAAAGATGAAACATAAATGTAATTTAGTAAATAAAAATACGATTTTTAAGTATTTTTAGAAAGCAGTATCAAACATACAATTATCATTCCAAAGTAATGTAAAACTAAAAATACGTTTAAAGTGTATATTGTTCTACAAAATGACATCCATTCTCATCTCATTCATCAACCATTTTGGAATGAGCCGAGTTTGTATAATCCATATGATTCACATTGGGGGCAAACAGCGAATTTTATATATCGACTGTGGAAAGGAAAAAGGACGTAACCCACAGTTTTTTCAAAACAGGTTTTTTTCGATAATCACAATGTATCAAACTTGATACACGTTCTATCAAAAGGATGCAAGCTGCAAATGCCGAATTAGTACCTAAATTTAGCTTTTAAGTTTGAAAAAGATGACCTTGTAAAAAGTTAAAACGAAGAAAACCAAGAGACTGAAATAAAGGTTTTTCCTATACAATTTCTTTAATTAATATTAGATTATGTCAATTTAACACCAGTTTAGAAGTCTCCGTGCACTTCAAGGTTGTGCATAGTTCATAATTTGCATATGGCCCAAAATCATCAAAACACATTTTTTGCGCCTCCTATAAAATTTGATAGGTATGGGTTGCATCCTTTTTCCTTTTCACAGTCGATATGAAACAATAAAGAATTTTTCGTGCCGTCTAGTTTGGAAACTGTTGCCATAATTATTTTCGTGCTGGCAGGAAAAACGAGACATAGAAAATAAGTTTAAAATGTATTTTTCTATTCTTTCAGGATAAAATGCCCCATTATGGCCGGAGATTATAAGCTGGAAGACTGTAGTATCGATTCAACTGTCATCAACTTTCTATCTTATGCGTCGTCCGGATCAATCAAAATACAGATAGAAGGCAACAAAAACAATAAGACTCTCTTCTGTATAGACGTAAGTCTCGATATTACCAGGAGGAAGATGGATCCGGTAAAGGTGCGACCGGCAGATGACTAACTAAATACCCTGTGACAATCGTAGAGTTCACATTTTCAAATTTGTAACGGAATAGGAAATGTGAATAAAGTAAATATTACATCTTCTTTTCTTCTTTGACCATATTCCATATTCACTCCTTATGTGGAGCATATGGCTCCATGTTTCCCTGTCTCCCGCCAATTGCTTTGCCTACTCCAATGACATGCCAGCATCCCTCAGTTCCGCCGAGTACATACTGTGGATAGTACCCAACGGACGTCCGGGGCGCCGGAATCCCATCGGTCAAAAGAAGAGGCAGGCAGGATTGAGGCTTTCCGTAAGGCACCAGCAGCACGTGACCCAGCCAGTTCCAACGTCTCTCCATAACCACTGACGTGACAGGGTGCTGTCTTGTACGCTCCCTTATCTCTAATTCCTCACAAAATCAAACCACCTCACCCCCATTATCTGACGCAAGCATCTGTTGAAAAGCTCAGTATAAGGTTTTTCTGAGTCTTCATCAGGTGCCATGATTTGCGACCGTAAATCAGTACCGGCAGAATGCAAGCGTTGAATAAGTGGCATTTAGTTTTAATCGAGTACAGCTGTGTGTCCCAGACAGTCCGCATTGAGTCGAATGTGGCTCCAGCCATTCCTTAACGAATGGCGAGCTCCTTTTTTTTTTTTTTTACTACCGTCATTATTACATCACCAAAAATTAACATAAAAAAATAGTTTAAAAAAGCGTTTAGTTGAAGTTGTAATATGATTCAGGGTAAGGGTTTAGATGGAAACAATTATAGTACCAATTACAATAACATTAGTAAACCTTTTCAAATAATATTTCTTCCGTGACAGTTAAAGTTAAGAGACATATACAAGATAATCAGCTTACACTTCAGCGTTGAGATGCGATGTTGACACCATTTGGGGGAAATCGATAATGACGGGATGTCCTTCTTCATCGATCATGATGTTGAATTCATTGAAGTCGCCGTGGATGACTCCGCAGTTTCCGAATCTCACGATCATGTTCATCAGGTCATCGTACAGCGCTTCCACGTCTGGGACGGAATACACGTGTGTCCTAGCAAAAATGATTTTGAATTAAGAGAATTATTAAGAGAACAAGTGTTTTTAGTATTTTTTTAAAATGATATAATAAAATGAATACTCTTCACTGAATTATGGTGAAATCATTACATTAACGAACTTTCATTATATATTATGAAACTGTAGTAAATACGGTAAACGTATTTGTAGCTCAGCAAATTGAAAATTTGTTAAATGATATTTGGGATTTTTTGTGTGCACACTTAAAAAGGTTCGCCACCACTGGACCAGAGCATTACAAGTTATCTATAAGATCAACATATACATGTAATTGAATAAAACATTTTGTAATGATTTCTCATGTTTTACTCAATAAAATATTTATATTATATTTAAAACTAGCATCCACAAACATGCAGCTCTCTCCATTATGTTCGCGTAAAAACTGACAGCGTTCAGATCGCCTTTTGTGGTTCTACTACAGAGGACTTCTGGTTTGCGAACACGGTGGATATTCAGCATTAGAGCGTAACAATAGATAAATTGCTAAATATCAACTAGAAAAAAATTATAAAATTACTCACAGTGGACCACCCTTCACAAGTTCCATCACCACACAATGACGGTTATAATCGATGGGTTTGGGAACAGGGAATCCCCTATCATACAATGCTTTCATGTAGGCGTACTCTTTTGTGGCAGATATACGAGACAGATACAACCAAGAAGCTCTGTGTTTGTGCAGATGGTACTCCCGCTTGTTTTTTATGTTGCGGAAACATGTTCGTCCCAATCTAGAAGAGAGTAATCGTGAATATTAATGGGTGAAAGGTAGTTTCTTTGTTGAATAGGTAATTACTCTCACAGTGTTTGAATATCGACAAAGTCGACTTATGCTAAAACAGTCTGGTGTTTTAGCCTGGCACTTTTGAAATCAATTTTATAAAAAGTTGAAGCACTGACTTCGGTTCCTTAAAGGTTCGGGTCAAAGAAACGTAACTCGATTTTTGGCTTTTTTGAGTTACATATGGTACTGGACATAAAATATCATATAACATTAAGTGACAATAGGAGCAGTAGATGCAAAGATATATGAATGCGCATCTTCTAAAAACAAATTTATAAAACACAGCAACACATTCAAAAAATTATAAAAAACATTTACAAAGTTAACAAATAAATCGGGAAGACAAAGCGTTACCCTGTTAGATTATAAAAATATATTTGATTAATTTGCACCTGCTTGAAAATAAGTAACAGATTACTAGGGAAACTTGTTATTAGGCTCCCCTGAAAAGTAGAGGAAAATGAGATATGTTTCTTTGACCCTAAGGTGCCGATTTGGGTAATCTTTTACTTTGAGTAGAAAACTCACTGACGTTTAATTCAACATGGCTGCCGCGTCAGTGCTACCAATAGAAAAACATACGTCACATAAACAAAATATTAATTATTATTGTTATTATAATTTCATTCTTTATATTACATACCTAAGCGTAATTGTCTTTAAGAAGCGTCAGTAATGCTCCAAAACCACTACATGGAGTGCGAAACAAATTCCTAAACATAAATTCGTCCAAATAGGATCCGAATAAATCCCTAATTGTTCCGAATTGACGTTTCTTAGGTATGTAGAGTAGCATGTTTCGCACTCCTTGTAGGGGTTTTGGAGTATTTCTGACGCTTCTTAGGTATGTAGAGTAAAGAATGAAATTATAATAACAATAATAATTAATATTTTGTTTAGGTGACATATGTTTTTCTATTGGTAGCACTGACGTAGCGGCCATGTTGAATTAAACGTCAGTGAGTTTTCTACTCTAATGTAAAAGACTACCCCGATTTGTTATTACTTAGTACATCATTGTGAAAACAACAATAATAATTGATTAAAAAAGAAATTGTCATATGATCGTAAAAGAAAGTGTAATTGGTTTGAAATTATATGTTTACCTGTGTAATTTTAGGCATAGAGGGTTGCTTTCATCATCAGCCACAATGTAAATGTTTGATTCCTTTCCGACGCCGATTTGATTACCAAAAGACGCAACCGAACTACGCAAAGCGAGAGCTTTCAGCGCAAGGTAATCATACCCAGAGTTTGTCAATCGAAATCCATCATCTGAAATAATTCGAGGTTTTAGAATCTATTATTATTAAGGATCAGCAGTACAATGGTCAACTGCACCTAAGCATACCCCAAAATCCTTCTGATATCATCCATCCTAGGATATGAAGTTTTATGAAATCGTAACTTATTACATACAGTGTTTGCCTCGCTCGTAGCTTAACAGTTTCTGCTTGCACAGTTCCTTGAGAAGTTTGTGTACTCCTCCGTGTCTCAAATTAGCAATAGAGGCAGCCAAAGCGCCGGGGACCAATTCATGATTTTTCATTCCCATTTCGATCTGTAAAAATATTGGTTAAGATATGGATTTTTGTTAAAATAATAGTATATCAGAAATGTCACCAGTTTACACTTACCGCTGTGAGCACACGAAAGTCCTCCCTCGACAAATACCGCAGAATCGTGACATTTAACTTGCCCATGATAATTTTATTCAATAAAATATACTATATTTTGACATCCGTGGACATGTGGTATAACAAAATGTTTTCGTTGACACTTGCAGTATTGTTGGTAGAACTGAATAATATTCAATTTAATGAAAGTGTTTTTCTGAAAATTATCAGTAAGAAAATTTATTTGAAAAATCTAATATTCAGATAATAATTTCAATAAGTAATAATAATTTCGTAATAGAAAAAATTCTAGATTTTCAGAATTTCAAGAGACCCAATCTCTTATTATTATCATCTAATAATAATAACAAAGGACCTTCGTCCGTGTTCAAATACAAAGGAATGTTTATAAAATTAAAAAAAATTATAAACAATTATTCTTATATTTATTTTTTGATTCGTAATTGAATTCATTTGAATGAAAAACTAAGCGATTGAACCGGCCACTTACGAGTGTATATTCTGCAGAACTTTCATTGGTGGACGAAGAACGAGCCGATTTATATTCATAAACAATAAAGTATAGAATAATATTCTCGAAGCGGCATGCGTCATAATTGACAGATCACGAAAGATTCAAAAGTAACCGATTATCTTTGAGCTTGAAATTCATTTTGTGTCGTGATTCCGAAAGTTTTTTAGCGTAACAATTTTGTGTCTTAAAAAAATATTGTATAATGGCCGATCCGCGTCTCCGACAAATAAAAATCAAAACATCTGTCGTGAAGCGGCTCGCTAAAGATAAAACCGTCTACGAAGCTGAAGCAGAACAGCAAAAAACAAGAATCCAAAAGTATAAGGACGAAGGAAAGGACGAATATTATATAAGGAAGCAAGAAGAAGTGTTACAAGAGTCGCTGATGATGGTACCGGATTGTCTCCGAAGGTGAGTCAAACTCAACGATTGAAAATATGTGGGTGGGATTTTAGAGAGACATGAAAGAATACTTGTTCGTAACTACGTAAGATAGGACAAGACTTGTCTTACCCATACTTAGTATGGGTTATTTTAAAACTATATTTATGTATATGTACTCCTATTTACATTAACTTCATTATAATGCTACGAGGGCCAGTGCAAAGCAGTTTGTCAATTTTTCCGAATCTTGGCCCTACCATCCCCATAATTTATGATTCGACTATGTGTATTGAGAAAGAGCGAGACAAATTTTATATATTTCCTGTTAAATTTGCTTTACAACATGCTACTCTTTTCCTCCCTGAAAATTTACTACAACCTTCCAGGGGTAGGCTGGAGGAGACTCACACGACCCCCTTGTTTTAATTTTACTAAGGCCGGCGAGCCCCTTGTAAATTAAAAAAAAAAACAATATTCTCAGATCAAATTTGTATATAACTACAATTTCTGACTTATATATTATTAACGACAGCTTCAGTATACACAGTAGTACATTTTTAGCCATTTAGATTGATAAGTTAACGGTAAATTGCTTTTTCTCACATATTAAAAACAATCGATTGCTTATTTAAGTATTGCATATAATTGAATAAGAGTGATAAAAAAAAGGTACAATCCCAATAGCCGGTATCATATGTATTTAATTTAATCGGTGCGTATTCAACTAACGGACTTACGCTTACTCACACTAATATTCGTTTGTGTACAGGCGCATACTAGAGATGCATTTCTCATGTGTGTACCGATTCCTTTGTAACACTTCAATATATTACTATGAAATAACATACCGAATAATCGAAAGGGTAGTATCGATTATATAATAAGATCAATACTTAGTGACATCCTTTCTTTATATGGTTTTACTGAGATTCTTTATTAACGGTTATTTACTTGACCAACTGTCAACATGACGAGTTTAAAAGCGCTTTTTCGTGATATTAATGATGAAAAAACTGCTGTTGCGTTTTTACAGACACTCGGCATTATTCCGAGAATTGAATTTTTGTTGATGATTCAAAGTCAATCATTCTCGTAAGGGGTTTTTCTTAATTGTTTTCCCCACACAAAGCCTTCAGCTGACCAAATCTTTTAGATAGTCATTACTTAAGCTAGCTTACATGCGGGAAGGGAAATAAAGACTTAGTCTGAACCCATCTTAGCAAGAACTTTAGCCAGGAAACTAGGAGTCCGCTTCTCGGACACCACATATAGTTTCAGTAGAAAAAAGTGGTAGAAAAAACAGACTCTTGTCAGCTAGGCACTCGCCTAGTCCAGACTGTCGAGCCAATAACGATGAAAATACACCTCTTGCAGAATTTATTATTGTTGAAAAGCTTACTTTCCATTTTCCAATTATTAATGTAAAGCGTAAAGGTGTACGTTGTATTTGGAAAACAACGAATTATAAATTAGTTAACGAAGTCTGTGTTTCAATACATTTAATATCAATATCTCATCCAGTCAGTCCAAAAAACCTATTAGATTTACTTTAAAATATAAATAGCCCCCAACCAAACATATATAATATTATTATAAAAGTTTTCCATTGTAGAACTAATATAATTTCTCTCAAGATCATTGTCTTTTTGTAATAGTAATAATACGTAAGTACATATTCATTCGAAATTAACATCACATGTAAGGTATAATAAGGTCTAACATAGCGTCCAGTACAGCGTCAAAAATGTACGTTGATATGGTCGCGCGGTTAAATTTAATACTATGATACCGTGTATTGGGATTGAACCAAAAAAAATTCACTCCTTCCCCAAAACACCGAGAATTGCTTTGAGATTAAGCTAGCCCCATGTTAACGTATTGGCAGCCCACCGCTGACTACAACCCTTCAAAAACAAAGCAATTCTCTGGGAAACTTTATTGCGTTTTTGAAAATTTTAATAAACCCATCCTCTTAATCTAAAAAATCGATAATTCATTTACATTTTAAAACTATTTTTAGAAAGCAGTCTCCAAACTGGTTTGATAATATACAAAATATCATTCCAAAGTCATTTAAAACTAAAAATGCTTTTATAATGTATATTGCTTTACAAAATGAAATTCAAGTTTCATTTTTCAACCATTTTGGAATGAGCCGGGCTTGCAAATAATAGCCTCATATATGAAACGTTGCATATTAAATATGTAATAAAATCAATATTATTCCGCTAATTTTCCTGCACCTGACAAGGATCTGTTCTGGAAAGAACAAAGCTTGGAAAATTGCCAAAGTGGGCTGCAGGCGAACTTAAATTTTTATCGACTGCAATCGATAGAGAAATAGATTATTTCAGATTTTGCTGGTTGTATGACTGATAAATAATTGATTCATATTTTTCCAGATTTGCTGCAGCTCACGCCGATCTGGCGAGTATCTTAGAATCCGAGATCGATCTTAAAGACACCGCTGACTATTTGGCGGCCACCGCAATGCTGAAGGAATTTTCCAATCAATTACCGGAGGTCGCCCAAGACTGATTGTGCTCGAGCACATCTTTGCTTTCGTTCATTAACAAGACTTTTTTTAATATTGTGCTTACTTTAAAAACATTAATTATCCATTGAAAAATATTATATACTTAGTGCATTTATTATTATAAATTCAGTGAGTGCTCGATATTTTGCAACTTTTTCTATTTTATAGTTATAATTAAAAATAATAAAATGGCGTCTCCTTATTTTTATCCGCACGGTCCTCAATGGCAAGAAAACATGAATACTTATCAAATGGCTGCATTTAGTGACACTCAAAACATTCCGGAAATTGCTCACGTAACGATAAATGACCAAATTTTTGTAAACAGATGGCTTTCAATGATAAAGCCAATGACAAACGTGACCAAGAATAAAATGTCTTTTCCTTCCGCGCTTCAGATGAAACGATTTTTTAAAGAAACCCTCGATTTATGTGAAAAAATTGAGGAACGGGAACGAATCATGAGAGGGGAAATTCAGTCTCTGTCTGATGACACTTGGAACAGACATCTGTCGGAAATCGGACAACTCACAAATGATGTCAGAGAAAAGGAAGTCTTTTTGAAAAACGATGGAGTGCTTTATCTTCTGAAGAAACGACTGACGAAACGTCTCGGTAAAAGAGAACGACTGAAACGTCGCAAGGCTGAGTTGCGCAAGCAAAAAGAAAAAAAGGATCAATCGAGAGAAATAGAAAATACCAGGATCAACCTGTGGATGATAAATATGCAGGATAAATTGCTTAACAAAAAACAGGTAATCAATTGTATACTTTTAATATCGACTGTCGAAAGGAAAAAGGACAACCCACACATAGCCAATTTTACAAGAGACACAAAAAATGTGTTTTGATGATTTTGGGGCATATGCAAACTATGAAATATTCACAACCTTGAAGTGCATGGAGACTTCTAAACTGGTGTTTAATTGATATAATCTAATATTGATTTAAGAAATTGTCTAGGAAAAACTCTTTTCTTGGTTTCAATTTTCACAAGCTCATCTTTTTTCAAACTTAAAAGCTAAAATTAGATACTAATTCGGTAATTGTAGCTTACATCGTTTTGATAGAACGTGTATCAAGTGATTATTGAAAAAAGCTCTTTTGAAAAAACTGTTGGTTATTTCCTTTTTCCTTTCCACAGTTGATATGAATTAGCATCTTTTGATCGAATTAAAATTCAGATATTGTTCTAATAACTTCTAATGTTGGTTGAACTTCTTTAGCAGTGAAATAATAGGTGACCTCTCTGGTTATGCACAGTACGTTAGTATTGGTACAAAAGATAATTATACATGTACTGTGATTAATGTTTTTTTTAAATATTTTTTGTTAGGACGAGAAAATGAAATTTGAAACTGATATGATATTACGGGATGTGATCAAGAGAAAAACGGAAGCTACTAAATACTTATCCTTACTCGATGCCCTGCGTAAGCTAAGAATCGCAAGGGAAAAATCTGCCATCGGCCGAGGAGAAAATGTCAATACTGGAGATGCAGTCATTTTTAACAATAATCTAGGTGGGCAATTTTTTCCAATGAATTTACTTTTCTTAATATCTATTATATGCTTTGATTGAAAATGTGAAAAATCTTGGGTAGTTAAGATTATTAATAACATACATGAAAAGAGACACTGCAGTGTCTTCATTTTCCAGCATATGTTTGTGTTATAAATTATGGCAACATCAGTGGAATGACAAATTTTATATGAATACAAAATTAAATTGATATCTTTGCTATAATTTCCACCCAGTGAATAGGATAAACAAGTGGAATAACAATGATATCAAATGTAATTTTATTTTAGGAATGCACTTCTTCAAGGTTACCGCCAAATTTACCGAAAATTTAATTAAACCTTTCGAGGGGTGAATAGATCAATACCGACAGCGGTGGGCTGCCAATATCTTAACAAGGGGCTCGGTAAATCTTATCCATTTATTTGTATCCATTTTCGCTCCCAATGTGGAGCATATGGCCTCCTAATGAAGATATCTCAACATTTTTTTTTCTACGAGAACTGTTTGTTAATTAGTCGCTCAACCTTTCTTTTCCAAAGAGAGTAGTAGGGATAGAATTATAAGGCTAAGACAGGACTAGTGATGAACTCGAACCCATAAGGTCCGGCACGGAAGCCCACAACGCTGGATGAAAAAATGAATTGGCTACTAAGTCTTGTTTCTTAATAGAATTTAACCATCTACAGAGATTGCATTTATGTCCTGATTTGATCTAAGACGAATGATTTTCTTATCTTAACAAGGGGCTCGCGTGAGCCCCCTTCAGCCCACCCCTGAATACCGACCTTATTTTAGCATGACAATTGTGGCTTTTTCAATGACTATTTGTAATTCATCACTTAGAGTGTTCACTGTCAATAAATACTTGGTGGAAAGGAATTATATTAATAAAAACGCAATATTCCTTTGTACTTTATTTAATAGGTCAGGACCGGTTTCGCTCATTGCAAGCATTGTCAACTGATAAGAAAAATATATAAACAGTGTATATATAAAATATGCTTAATTTAATAATGATATATATTTGTGTTATCTTTTGCAGTTCCGTGATTCATTATTAATCTTGAAAATTCTATTTAAAAAATCTTAAAATACTGATACATGTTAATATACAATCAAATGACTCATCTCAAATATATTTTAAAATATTTGTCTTGGTATTTTCGATCTGGTAAATCGATGACAAGGATTAATAAAGTGATACTTTAATATGCTATTAGGATGCTTCTTGTAATGAATGTATGAAGAAAAGAGACATGATTAATAATTGTCATAAATAACATTTTAAAGTACAGTGGAAACCCCGATCTACCAATCTTGCATTCTTCATTCGCCAAACTCTCATAAGAACAATGTAAAGTAATCCCGCATTAATCGTTCCCTGATTTACCGATTTCCTCGATCTATCATATAAATATTATCATCCCGTCACAAATATTATCCTGATTGATTGTTTTTGGTTAATATTTCTCATTTTACTTATAAATAATCTTCCCTCGAATTTCGTTTATATGAGTTTATTTAGTCGCCTGCTGTGGCCCAGTTGGTAAGAGCTTGCTCTTCCGATCACGCAGGTCTGGGTTCGATTCCCGGTCAGATCACAGTGAATTTGAGAATTATTCAATTCAAAGTTGTGATCGAAGACTGGGTGTTTGTGATGTCAATTCACATCATTTCCTCTCCTCCAATCCTTCTGATCCTTTAATAACTGGGCGTAGAATAACGATTAGCCAACCACTAGTCCTGTTCTAGCCTTATCCTTCTTTCCCTACTCACTTTGAAAGAAGTGAGGTTGAGCGACTGAGTAACAAACAGTTCTCGTAGAAAAAAATCTGTTAAGATACCTCCATCAGGAGGCCATATGCTCCACATTGGGAGCGGACATGGATTAAAAAAAAAAAAAAAAATTACCGATTTCCTCTATCTATCATATAAATATTATCATCCCGTCACAAATATTATCCTGATTGATTGTTTTTGGTTAATATTTCTCATTTTGCTTATAAATAATCTTCCCTCGAATTTTGTTTATATGAGCAATTAATATAAAATAACTTACTACAAACTGCGTCAAGCTACAAACTGCTACAAACTGCGTCAAGTGTTTCGCCTCTTTCGGGAATCCTCAGGCAGACTTACTTTCACAAATGCTTGCTTAAGTACGAATGATTTTAATTTTACTACTCGGATATATTATAAAAATAAAAATCGAATAAAAATGGGAGGCAAGGAGGGGATGATAGAAAAACAAACAAACAAACAACTAAATTAGAATATGTATGTTGATAATGTACTATAATCATTTACATGATGTTTTACAATGTCTTTCCATCAAAGATAACTGGTGAACGATAATTTAAAAATATAACATTTGAAAGTTTTTGCTGTAGCAATAAATTCCAATTGTATTTTTAGATAAACTGGCAACTCTGTGGACTAAAGCGTTGGAAAAGTATTTGAGCGAAGAGAGGAATCTGAAGGAAAAGCTTGAAAAAGAATTTGTAGGAGAAGTTGTCAAAGATACGGCTGAACCCATCAACGTTAAAGAAAAAAATGCAGAAGAGATCATTTCTTTATGGAAAGAAAATCTTTTTGGAAGAATGGATGCTTTGCCGCAGAGAAATTTTCACGGAAACATTGAAACATTCGTGGCAAACAGGTATAATTTTATAACCCGTTAACCAATCACCATTATTTTCAAAGTGACACATAAATAAACCATGTCACAACTTATCCATTCGGTTAGAACTGCATGTAATAAAAAATTTGTTTCAGATAAGTCGTCTAAATAAAAAACAAAATGAACTTTTAGGCTGAAACTTGTGTGGCAGAAACAGTCAACATCACACGTATTCATGATGCACGTAGTTTTTCAAAATAAAATTTAATATAATAATCAATTTTATTGATATAAAAACTCAAATTTAACCACTAGACTTTTGCTATGATATCTTAACAGCTTAACGACCGTGCGTTTTTTTATAAAATTTCACCTGGCGAAATAAAATTGTAATTTTACTATAATTTGTAAGCAAATTGAGATATCTTTACAAAATTTAATTTTCTTAGCTTCCACATACTTCGCCTATATGCATATATGCGTCCGCCGGCCAGCAACCTTGTTTTTCAAAGGCGCAAATACACGTCCACGGTCGTTAAGCTGTTAATGTTATTGATAAGTAACAGAAGTTTTATTTTCGTCAAATAATGAACTATGAAATGATGAGGTAAAAAAATTTCAACGTATTTAGTTCTACAATTTTTTATAAGATAAGTTTATAGCTATATATCGTCGATGCACATCAAATATGGTCTATGTGACTATGTGTACCCATAGTCACATAGACCATATTTGATGTGCATCGACGATATACTGTTTTATATACTCATAAAATATTTGAGAGTTAAAGAGTCAAAAGCATAGCTTATAAAGCATTAACCTGGTACTATTATAAGAATCTTCATAATAAATATTTTTGCTTTTTTACTCTTAAAGGGCACAGTGGGATCAGTATCTCTGGATCAGCGATGGCGGTTCCCAAATGCCAAACGGATGGGTGATTCCTCCAGCGATGCCAACGGATAAATGGAAAGTCTACCAACATTAAAAATCTTCTCGGTGCCTTAGTAATTGGATTTACTTCATTTCTCTTAATTGTTTTCAAAAAATGTTGATTCATAAATATTATTGTTCAAAACGTCCTTCGAGTCCATCACAATTGTGTTGTGTTTGTTAATTTTCATTACTTAAACATTAAATTGAAAAAACATGTCAATAAACTAATCAAATATTACAAGTGTTTTTATTTTATGCAGCTTATACCTATTGTTGAAAATTATTGTGTGTTACTTACAATTATAAAGAGCTGTCTGAAGATATAACAAAATAAGTTCCCCTGTGAAAAAAAACCTTATTCACCGACACGCTAAAGAAACTCACTCCTACTGTAAAAGCATCTTTTAATATTTGAAAGAATTTTTGCCCCACACTTTCATGTTAAATGAACTCTATTGAACCTTATAAAAAATCTTTTGGTACATTCTTTTTAAACGGTATCATACGTATTTAATTATATCGACGCGCACTCAATAAACGAACGTACTACTAAAGGTTTATATACAGGAGCACGCTAGAGATGGCCGGTGATATTTTCATATTTTCACGTCTTTCGTTGTTAATTTCGTTTCTTTAAATTATTTATTAAATTATCATGTTGCAATTACAATTTGATAAATTATGTTTAATATTTGATAATCACATTGTTTGCATTTATCAAGTGAACGTATTACTTGCAAACCCAGCTTATCCAAAGTTGTTGAAACATGAACCGTGAATGTAATTTAGTAGATAAAAATAAATTTTGAAAGTATTTTTAGAAATCAGCCCCAAAAATAGCTTGAAAACATCCAAAATATCATTTCAAAGTAATGTAAGACTTAAAAAACTTTTAAATGAACATTGTTTTTCAAAATGAAATTCAAGTTTCATATTTTTAACCAATTTGGAATAAGCCGTGTTTGCAAGTAATACCATCATATATGAGTATCGGTAAGATAATAAAAGTATATAATACTGTGTATGTCAATTTTCAATATTAAAAACATATATGAATGATATTTCTTTTCAATATAATCAAAAATATCGGCCCCACTACAATACAGCAGAATTTTTTTTTCTGATATACATATTTTCTTTGAGAAATAATCCATGGTGGTAGTAAGTAGCTAAACTGACATCATATAAATTTAGAATTTTTCGTTTACAATTTATTTTATACTACAACCAATTATGTACTACTGATATAATTCAATTCGATAATATAAATATTTTAGATTCTTAGATTTCAATCTAACGAGAATAAAATCATTTCTTATTTTATTTCAAGATATTGTTCGCATTTTAAATAAATATTAAATGTATTAAATTATGAAATTCACATCTCTAGCAAAATGTTTTAGTCAAACTATTTAATGGAATAACGTCTGGCATTCTAAATTAGCATCTTACGTAAGGTATAATAAGGTCTAAAATAGCGTACTAAGTTAGCGTAGGTAAGATTTTTTTATACGCATTTATGAGGGATTTTTTGTTTGCGGGGAAGTGGGGCGTTTTTTAGGAAGCAAAATGTACTCCGTTCAAATAGAGTATGCACTTTTTGATGTACTTCTATTGCGATTGTACCAATCTTTTGTTTTGCCTTCACAGATCAGATCAAAGTAAGTATACAAATTATTTTCAATGATTTCAGCATTAACCTTCGAGTTCCTAGCCTTCCTTCAGAGTCATTTGGATTGCAAAATTCTACTTATTTCAACCATTCGCTAAATACCAGTTATATTTAGCTGATATTTACTGTAATCTTTAATAATTCCTCAATAAATGCAATGAAAAAATTACGCAAATTTTTTTGATGTCACTTTGTACCTCGTAGCTCCTTGATCCTTTTTTCGACGTTTCGGTCATAGATAAGTTTCGGTACTAAAGTGTTGACTAGTAAATTTCAAATAAATAACTTTGTTTTTCCTCTGTTATTATCTGTGATAAGTTTTGGCTCTTTGAGAACCATATAATTAGAATCATGTACTCAATTGTAGTAAAATGGAGTCTTGATTGTAAATCAATAAACCAACAGATACCGGAGGGTGTCGCAGATTACTAAATGAAATCTAAAAAATGAAGATACGGTCTGTACCAATTGCGTAGCTAGAAATTTTGAGCCCTCGTGCAAACGTCACGCAAGCCCCCCATCCCTTGACAACTAGATTTTGAGGAACACTTTGCTAGGCCCTCATGCACTGCATGATTCTTCTATGAGGTGGCTATGGTGCTGATCTGCACCCTCAAAGCAGGAATTTTTATAATTTTCTATTGCATTCTCTGTGATTCATTTACTTATGCTTAAAGTTTTACCTTAGCAATCAAATAGGTCTGAGTACCAGCACGGCCAACACCGCATTTAAATTTTTAAAACCTAGTATTTGAGAGTCTGAAGTCTTGTTTTTCAGAAAAATAGACTTTGACTTTTGATCAGCTGTAATACCAATTTTTTTTTTGTATAATCTTTAGAATGAAGTTTTGGTCATTTGTGGTCAAAAAAATATTATTTATCGAAAAATTTAATATTTTGCGACCAACTTTTATTTTGTTTTAATTCATAGACAATATAAAATATGTTCTATTATTTGTGGCAGCTAGTAGTATTTTGACAAGTTGCCGAAATAGGTTAGGAATTCTAAAAAAAATCCACTTAAATAAAGATGTTTGGGAGATTAGTTAGCTCGCTCTTTGTTGCCGCCCAGTAAGTAAAAATTATATTTGTTTCATTCTTTATTATTATTACTCGCTGATGACGAAATCTACTTTCCTAATGTAGGTATTATTCGCCTACTTATTTTATATTATGAAATCATTTTGACAATACTAAAGAACTCTTAAAAGGTGAGGAAAGGCTCCTACTGTTGCTTTAACCCAACCATTAGCAACATATTGTATTTTTGTCTTTTAAACCATATTTTTGTTTGTTTAAAAGCATGAAAAATGTCTATTATAAATATTTTATTCTTCCATCCGAATAAAGAGTAGTTAAATGAATTATTTTTAACCTTTTCTAACTCGTATCTGTCGGTCTATACTTTTGAAAGGGTTAATAAACTGACTTAAAGTATACTAGTCTATGAACTGACTACAGTGGAACCCCCAATTACACTACCCCGCTTTACGCGCTGGCTTGAAATATTCGCCGCAAATCCCGCAATTGCGCTGTCGCATTCCATTGTCGTTGCTACGAGACAGTCGTCTGTGCGACGCATACAGTCAAATGTTGGCTAGCGTCTTGTGTATTCAACACGTGCCAAGCTATACACGTACAGCCGGGCGACTAACTGTGTTTCATTTTGGCGCGCTTTGCATTTTATCACTTAGTAACTAAATATTTCGTCAAAATTTTTTTTTGCAATATAATAGAAATCTTAGTTTTTCATATTTTGCGGAAAAAACCAAATCCTTAATTTCGTATGAGATTCACTCCCCCAATTACACCGACTTTAGTGTAAATTGGGGTTTTACTGTATTTTCATTATGCACTTACTGTTGAAATGCTCTATTAGACATCAATTTGTGCCGTGTTATGATTGAACACGGTTTAAATAAAATACAATGCTTTTGTAAAACCAATATGAATTATTTTCAGGCGCATTACACCCGCAATACTTCCGGTAAACGCATTCCAGCCTCTCAGTGCGTCGGGCTCATCCTCCATTTCCAATGCATGGTCTCTGATACAAGTGAGAACTAGGATGCGCTGTCACTTCCCTCGACCCGGAGAAACCAAAAGGATCAAGAAGCACGGGTGGCTGACGAGGATGTCCACGCCCAACGGCCGAAAAGTACTAATGAGAAGGATATTGAAAGGCAGACATGTTTTATCGCATTGATTTATTATTACTATATTATTACTCTACTTAGAATTATTTACATAGAATATCATTGATGAAATTTGCTACGTTATTATGTTAAATAAAATCATTTAAATAAATATTGTTTTTTAATACATCACAAATTGGTAATCTTTTACATTAGAGTAGAAAACTCACTGACATTTAATTCAACATGGCCGTCGCGTCAGTGCTACTAATACAAAAACATACGTCACATTAATTATTATTGTTATTATAATTTCATTCTTTATTTCAACATAAATGTCCTTTTTTTTTGAAAAATTTGAATCGTTCAAATAATGTGCATTCGCACAGATTTTGTCACTAACGACCCGGGTTTCACCTTTCGGCATCTTCAGGCGTTCAAGTGGGCGGATGAACTTGAACTGGAACCCGGGTCGTTATGACATAATTTGAACGATTCGAATTTAATATTGAAATTCCACCAAGCACCTTCAGTTGAAATCTTAAATTATATAAATACCCTTAGTTTTGAATGTACCGAGATGGAAGGTAGACCACAATCCTAGAAAGTTATCGTAGACGTGGGTAAGTTGATGGGTGGTAGTGTAATACAGGGTGAGATATGGATTGTATCTAAGTTAATATCAGAAACCTTCAATACTGAACACTGGGGATTTATTCGGGTCCTATTTGGACGAATTTATGTTTAGGAATTCGTTTTGCACTAAGTGTAGTGGTTTTGGAGTATTTCTGACGCTTATTAAAGACGATTTATTTTATTTTTGTTGTGCCAAACACATTAAAATTCAAAACATAAATTATGAAAAGAAAATAAGTACTTACTCGATGAAATTGCCTCGAATTTAAACTCAAGTTTTTACAAGCTCAATTCAGTGAATATGTCTGCTTACAAACGATTTATAAATATTTTTTTTACAATATTTTTACTAAGCCAAATACAAACAAAACATAACATAAATATAAATTCCAATATGTGCCATCTAGCGTGAAGTTGAATTGAATACTTCAAGAAGCCTTTTCCTTGGTTTAAAGATAATCTCATACTCGGTATCGCTACTTATAAGAATAATATTTTCAATATTCAGCAATTAACCAAAAGAAATATCCAGTGTGAAATTAAAATAAATAACTCAGTTTATCCTGCATGAATGTAATTTACTGTGACACATGTCTTATGTCAGTTACGAGACACAGTTTCAGAATAAAAACACAGTTAACGTTTATGTTTTACTTTTAGGGTGTTCACTGTCGATACTTGGTGGAAAGGCATTATATTAATAAAAACACAATATTCCTTTGTACTTTATTCCACTTTATTTAGGTCAGGACCGATTTCGCTCATTGCGAACGAGTCAGTTGACAATGCTCGTAATGAGCGAAACCGGTCCAGACCTTTGAAATAAAGTGGAATGAATTACAAAGGAATACAGTGGAACCCTGATCTACCGTTCACGCATTGTTCGTTTTCCCGCATGGTTCGTTTATTTTTCATAGTCCCGGCCAAACACCCATAAGAACAATGTAAAATAATCCCGCATTAACCGTTCCCCGATTTACCGTTTTCCTCGATCTATCGTTCAAATATTTTGGTCCCGGCAAAAATATTATCCCGATTGACCGTTTTCGTTGAATATTTCTCATAGATAATCTTACCTCGCATTTCGTTTCGCGTTTTTTTCAGTGGAACCCCGATCCTCCGTTCTCACTATCTTCGTCTTTATGCATGGATCGTTTATTTTTTACTCGACCAAGACCCCACCCCGTAATAGGAATGTTTAGTAATTCTACGTTAATAATTTCCAGATTTACCGATTTCTTCGATCTATCATCTAAATATTATCGTCCCGTCCCAGTTACTATCTATTCCGATTGACCATTTTTGTGGAATATTTTTTTCGCTCATAAATAATCTTACATTGCATCTGGTTGCGTAAATTTTTCTAACTCAAAAGTCAAAACTAAAATACCTAAACGAAGAAAATTAGAACTCAAGTTGAGAAACTAAAAATAATTAAAGACATTGGAAAAAATTTAGGAGAAAAACGAGTCGACATAGCAAAAAAGAGTTAGTTGACTTAGAAATGTACGCGATTTTGAAGAGTGATTATTTGTTCTTTAATTAATAAATAAATGAGTTTTTTGAAAATTAAACATTTTTTTTGGTGTTATTTGAAGATTTCCCGCATTATCGGTTTCCCGCATTATTCGTTCATTTATAACGGTCCCTTGAAAAACGTAGAATCGAGGTTCCACTGTATTGTGTTTTTATTAATTTATGAATTAAATAAGTATTAATTGTAATAACATATTTATATGTCTTTTTTTTATTTAAACAAAAAAAGTATTGTTTCGTGGATAGATAGATCTTCTTAGATTAATATCGCACATGAATATTTCAAAATGTTAGTAGATTGATGGGTAAAATCTCAATGAAAGAATTTAGATAACAATTAAATATTTTAAATGACCGGTCGAAATCAACGGATTTGAATTTGACCGCGCACATTTAGAATCTTCGTTTATTATTATGAAATATAATTAACTATCGCTAATTGATAAGATATCTCTGTTGGCTGTATAAGGACTGCTGCGACGAAGATGCGGTTATTGTCGGCTTGGGAGGAGGTTTCAAAAATATAGTCACTTCAGTAATAACCCAACGTGTAAGTTTTAATACGGCGATATGAGCCGCAAATTGCAGAACCAGCGCACCGAAACCCTTATACAATCCAATGACCCCTTCTTGGTTGAGAGCAGTCCTGTAACAGTCGATGAATCCCTCGTATCCGGTCAGGATGGGAAGAACAGAGTATCCCGTGTCCAGATTATCAATGATAGTTCTCGTTCCCTATAAAATATAAACATTACAGAACATAAATTCAATGTTTAGCACTTTTTAATGGTGATAATAATACTAACAAAAATGAAAACAAAAGCTTTTTTAACCATTTGTACTGTCATAAACAAACTTCTTAGTTCCATGTCAACTCATAGATCCGCAAACACTGTCTACTTGCAACGCTTAATGTGTATCTATCATCACATGACTTAACTCTTGTTTACATGATTTAGAAATAACACGGTCCAGTAAAACAAACAAATATTATATTTTCACACAAATTATTTGTTCTAACACGATTGTTTTACTTGACTCAGGGAGGGAGTAAGATACAAGCTTTATAATACTAATTAAAAACTAATAATTACTTTCATTATGTGTGGTAAATCCCAATGGAAATAAATTCAACAATGGCGATCCACATATTTTAAGTTTAGTTATATTTATATAATACTAGCCGGCTCCCGGCAAGCGTTGCAATGCCACTCAAAGAAAAAAAGTGTTTGTGTTTTAATTGTGTTTATTGAAGTGCATGTTTTCTTTTTCTGTCTGTTTGACGTTTGCTACCGACGACACACGCGCCACCTACTGTAAGTTAATTGTACTATAACATTTGCGCAAGTGCAAGCATACATTGTCAAAATGAACTGTATCGAAGACATACAAACATTGATTTTTTATGTATAAGACACCTACTGTTCGTTAATTTTACTATGCCTATAACCTTCCTGGAAGTGCAAGCGAAAAGTTTGTCAAAGTTTTATTGCAATCGGATCAGCGGTTTGGCAGCCCATAGAGTGTGAACAAACAAACATTCATTTTTATATATTAGATTAAAACAGACATGTACGATGTTGCATCTTCAAGAGTTAAGACAATTTTATTTTAGGTTTTTTAGATATGAACATACCTGTAAATGAAGTCTGTGCATAATAGTCTCCATTGGGTAGAAAGCGATTTCACTTATGACGAGGGCGGCCACGGACGAGCTGACATCGATGTCATCGATTTTTATTAACTTTGAAGTTTCTTTTCGAAGTTTTGGATTGGCTTCTTCTATTTGCTGAATGTTACGTTGGCGGAAACGCAATACCTTGCTTAACACACCTCGGATGGAGACACTGAAATTAAAATGACAATATTACAACATTAATATATGCACATATCAGTTATTCCTAATAAAAAAACGTCAGCAATCACTGTCCAAAAATTTGCTGAAGTATTTTGTTTTAACCTCTTCCTCACCTATGATATTCATAGTTTTTACGAAATTTTAGCCCTGCAGTTGAATTTTTTAAATAAAGAAACATAGTATTGGATAATGCAGGAAACCCATTTACCAATTGAATTTTTCCGAATGATATTTGAATCGTTCAAATTATGTACATTCACACACATTTTGTCACTAACGACCCGGGTTTCGCCATTCCGCATCTTCAGGCGTTCAAGTGCACGGATGAACTTGAAATTGTAAATGAATGTTTCATGTTTATATAAGAAATATGTAAATGTATCATTGAGTTTAAAGCCATTGCTGGCGAAAATGATTAGCCCATGGGAATGCCCACATATTTGAATGGCATTGGCGGATCCAAGGGGGGGGCCATGGCCCCCCCCTGAGGAGATTTTTTTCCTTCATTTTTCTACTTTATTAAAACTTTATTGTGAAATGGGATCTTTAATTGTTTAGTTTACGATGTTTTATAGAATACATACTTAATTATGTATTGACTACTTTTATATAGATATATTATTTTTAAATCATCTATTTTTTAATGTATTATCTTTTTATGATGTTTATTTTCGAATTGAATGGCCCCCTCCTTGGACAATTTCTGGATCTGCCAATGTTGAATGGTGAGTAGTTTAAGAATCTATATATTAATAGTCGTTAATGTCCGTCCGTCCGTCTGTAAATTGTCCCCGATTTCCCCTTCCCCTCCTCCGCCCCAGCCACGCTGTCAACATTTTTTTATTCATACTAAAGAGATACTTTTTTCGTTTGTATATTATGGTCGCTATTTCGCCTTTTCGATGACGTCAAGAAAGACGGTCCCCCTCCCCCCCCATCCTGCCCCGCTGTCGTCATTAATTCATTTCTTCATTTTTCTCTGACGTCATGAGTGAATTTTTGAAATCATGACATTTTTATTTTATTATGTGTAAAAACAATTAATTTTCCAAAAATATTCTCTCCAGCTGTGGGATTCGATACCATGCCCCAATTTTCATGCGCGTCGTTCGGACGGCTTACGCATTGCTCCACAAGTTCAATTGATGGTTACGAAAAAAAAACTCTATTTAAAGTTTTAGTGAACTAATAATGACATCTGTGGGTGAAATCTTGCACTAAACGAAGGCTATATAGGGCTGCTCAATTATATATAATAATTTAATATATAATAATTTAATTAACTATTTATTTATATATATACGAAAAATGGTTGTTAGCAAACTTAAACATTATTCCAAATATTCAATAATTTACGAGGTCTATTTCTGTTAATAGGAAAAATAATTGTTAGCAAACTTAAACATTATTCCATAAATTAAATAATTTACGAGGTCTATTTCTGCTAATAGGAAAAATAATTGTTAGCAAACTTAAACATTATTCCAAAAATTAAGTAATTTACAAGGACTATTTTTGCTACTATGAAAAATTGTTGTTAGCAAACTTAAACATTATTCCATAAATTAAATAATTTACGAGGTCTATTTCTGCTAATAGGAAAAATAATTGTTAGCAAACTTAAACATTATTCCAAAAATTGAGTAATTTACAAGGACTATTTTTGCTACTATGAAAAATGGTTGTTAGCAAACTTAAACATTATTTCAAAAAATCAATAATTTACGAGGTCTATTTCTGCTAATAGGAAAAATAATTGTTAGCAAACTTAAACATTATTCCAAAAATTAAGTAATTTACAAGGACTATTTTTGCTACTATGAAAAATGGTTGTTAGCAAACTTAAACATTATTCCAAAAATTCAATAATTTACGAGGTCTATTTCTGCTAATAGGAAAAATAATTGTTAGCAAACTTAAACATTATTCCAAAAATTAAGTAATTTACAAGGACTATTTTTGCTACTATGAAAAATAATTGTTAGCAAACTTAAAAATTATACCAAAAATAAAATAATTTACTAAATAGGAAAAATAATTGTTAGCAAACTTACGAGAAATTAAATAATTTACGAGGTCTATTTCTGCTAATAGGAAAAATAATTGTTAGCAAACTTAAACATTATTCCAAAAATTAAGTAATTTACAAGGACTATTTTTGCTACTATGAAAAATGGTTGTTAGCAAACTTAAACATTGTTCCAAAAATTAAGTAATTTACAAGGACTATTTTTGCTACTATGAAAAATGGTTGTTAGCAAACTTAAACATTATTCCAAAAATTGAGTAATTTACAAGGACTATTTTTGCTACTATGAAAAATGGTTGTTAGCAAACTTAAACATTATTCCAAAAGTTAAATAATTTACGAGGTCTATTTCTGCTAATAGGAAAAATAATTGTTAGCAAACTTAAACATTATTCCAAAAATTGAGTAATTTACAAGGACTATTTTTGCTACTATGAAAAATGGTTGTTAGCAAACTTAAACATTATTCCAAAAATTAAATAATTTACGAGGTCTATTTCTGCTAATAGGAAAAATAATTGTTAGCAAACTTAAACATTATTCCAAAAATTAAGTAATTTACAAGGACTATTTTTGCTACTATGAAAAATGGTTGTTAGCAAACTTAAACATTGTTCCAAAAATTATGTAATTTACAAGGACTATTTTTGCTACTATGAAAAATTGTGGTTAGCAAACTTAAACATTATTCCAAAAATTAAGTAATTTACAAGGACTATTTTTGCTACTATGAAAAATAATTGTTAGCAAACTTAAAAATTATACCAAAAATAAAATAATTTACGAAATTTCTGCTTCTAAGAAAAATGGTTGTTAGCAAACTTAAACATTGTTCCAAAAATTAAGTAATTTACAAGGACTATTTTTGCTACTATGAAAAATGGTTGTTAGCAAACTTAAACATTATTCCAAAAATTCAATAATTTACGAGGTCTATTTCTGCTAATAGGAAAAATAATTGTTAGCAAACTTAAACATTATTCCAAAAATTAAGTAATTTACAAGGACTATTTTTGCTACTATGAAAAATGGTTGTTAGCAAACTTAAACATTGTTCCAAAAATTAAGTAATTTACAAGGACTATTTTTGCTACTATGAAAAATGGTTGTTAGCAAACTTAAACATTATTCCAAAAATTCAATAATTTACGAGGTCTATTTCTGCTAATACGAAAAATAATTGTTAGCAAACTTAAACATTATTCCAAAAATTAAGTAATTTACAAGGACTATTTTTGCTACTATGAAAAATAATTGTTAGCAAACTTAAAAATTATACCAAAAATAAAATAATTTACGAAATTTCTGCTTCTAAGAAAAATGGTTGTTAGCAAACTTAAACATTGTTCCAAAAATTAAGTAATTTACAAGGACTATTTTTGCTACTATGAAAAATGGTTGTTAGCAAACTTAAACATTATTCCAAAAATTAAATAATTTACGAGGTCTATTTCGGCTAATAGGAAATTAATTGTTAGCAAACTTAAACATTGTTCCAAAAATTAAGTAATTTACAAGGACTATTTTTGCTACTATGAAAAATGGTTGTTAGCAAACTTAAACATTATTCCAAAAATTCAATAATTTACGAGGTCTATTTCTGCTAATACGAAAAATAGTTGTTAGCAAACTTAAACATTATTCCAAAAATTAAGTAATTTACAAGGACTATTTTTGCTACTATGAAAAATGGTTGTTAGCAAACTTAAACATTATTTCAAAAATTAAATAATTTACGAGGTCTATTTCTGCTTTTACGAAAAATGGTTGTTAGCAAACTTAAATATTATTTCAAAAATTAAGTAATTTACAAGGACTTTTTTTGTTACTACGAAAAATAGTTAACAAACTTAAACATTATTCCAAAAATTCAATAACTTACGAAATTTCTGCTTTTACGAAAAATAGTTGTTGGCAAACTAGAACATGATTCCAAAAATAAATAATTTACAATTTAAATACTGCAGGGCAGGGCTGTCGATATACGCCCCCAGATATATTTCTTTTACTATCAGAATTTCTGGATTATTCAATAAATAGGTTAGTAATTTATTTTTGACGCCTGTAAATTTTCTGACTACTTAAAAATGCAACAAAAATCCCCCCGTTGAGGTCAACGGGCTTACAGCTAGTTATATTTATTTTTGTTTATTGGAAAAGGTTTTATGATTACATTTATATAGGGTATAAAAGTGGAGAACCCGGCATATGTTGCTGTTCATTTAAAATTGGAACACTGTTCAATTGAGCTTTATTTATTGCTAAAATTTTCTGGAAAAAGAGTTTATGAGCGTCCGTATTTGGGTGCAACATTTTTATCCCTTGTTCCTGATTGAACACGTAAAAATAGACGTGTCTTTTTTCAATCTAAAGGCTGCCATGTGTTCTGATAATCTGGTATTCAATGTCGTTTCAGTTTTCCTGATATAAAATTTGATAAAAAATGAATGATATTTATGTCTTTTTATATACTTTTGTCGTAAGTAATTGCAATATTTAAAAACAGGTAAAAAATTATCCTTTGCTTTTATAAAAAGCATTATAGGTGTTACCATGGGTTTATATGTATGTTATAACATCTTCAGTCTTCAAAATTCTAAGAGTTGGAGTTGCCTTACTTTTTAAAATAAATTGGTTTTGGAGACATTCAAAGGATTGCCTCGCCCATAAAATTTCCACAAGATGGTGTTCCCTTTGACGCTGTTATGTTAATGAATAAAAAAGACCGCAAAACACTTCTACAAAACGATATCGACGGCCTGATCCCATAAAAGGATAAGTCAAAAAATTTATGTTATATTGCCTAATATATTTAAATACCTCTCTCCTTTAACTTCACAAAAGTACAACTAGAAATAATGACTAGTTTTCTCTCAGTATCAACGTGGAGCATATGGCCTCCTAATGGAGGTATCTCAATAAAAGTTTTTTCTACGATAACTGTTTGTTACTCAGTCACTCAACCTCACTTTTTTTTTCAAGAAGGATAAGGCTAGAACATGACTAGTGGTTAACTAATCGCTATTGCTACAACCAATTATTAAAGGACGGGGAGAAAGGAAATATTGTGAATTTACATCACAAACACCCAGTCTTCGATCACAACATTGAATTGAATATTTTTCAAATTCACTGTCATCTTACTGGGAATCGAACCCAGACCTGAGTGATCGGTAGAGCAAACTCTAACCAACTGGGCCACAGCAGGCGACAATGTTTATATAATGGAAATAAAGGAATATACATGTATAACAATCTCTCAGTTCTATATAAACACAACTGGAAATATCGTCTTACAGTTCTGACAACGTTGCAATAAATTTGATTTGAATTGACATAAATGACTAAAAGATGGAACAGCTCAGTTTAGACGTGTCAAAACTTTGGTCAGGCATATCTCAAAACTACAAATTTCTAGTTGCAGCACTATGGAATTAAGTCATCGAATTAATAAATGATCGAAAAACTCACATCTAGTTTGTACACATTAATATTTTGAAGTAATCTTGATGGAAAAACGAAATAGTGAGGCATACTCACTTGAAAAGGTATTTGGATACGCCCAAAACCACTGTAGGAACGACAATCGCCCAAAAGGGTAACATCCTTCCCTTACTGGGAGCGCCCCACGACAGAAGTCTGACGGCGCCCTCTTTGAAGACGTCCAATATTCCTGGCTTCTCGCTGGCAATATCGCTCTGTACCGTTTCAACAAAGCTCGCAGAGTAAAAAGGTGTTACGATTGCAATACTTAATCTGCAAAATAGTCATCACAATTTTTGTAGTTGCTATAGTAACGACTTTAACAATGCCTTGTCATGATAGTGTTGTCATATAATTAAAACAAATATTTAACCAGTTAATTAAATTTGGAATAATTGAAAGAAATCTTAAATGAGAACTCTTTCCATCATATCAGTCATTATGATACAATGATTTTACTGGATCTATTTTATTATACCCGTCAGGGGTGAATAACTGAAATAGATTTTCAGTCCCAGAGATTGATGTTTGAAAAAATGTTTACTTACGATTTTAAAAATATATGCTGACAGAATGTGGCAAACGAATGGCTGTTGTTGATGTCCCTGAAAAAAAATATGTTTTGAAATTCACTGTAAAAGTCTTTTTCTTTGATCATATTCACTTCCTATGTGGAGAATATAGCTGCCATGTGGCACATCTATGTTCCTGTGTCTATCGTTGATTGCTTTGCTTCCTCCCATGAATGCCAGCATTCATCAGTTCCGCCAAATACATCCAAAGATAATACCCGACAGTCGTCCAGGATGCCAAAACCATGTCTCTCCATGACCACTGACGTGACAGGCAGGGCCGTGGACTCGTACTTATTTAACAGGAGTCATGCTCGAAAAAAACAATTAACTTCGAATATTTCAAAAAAAAATTGTGTATTCAAATTATTAGGGTAAAAAAAGTCATGTTTTAAGCTATGGTCGGAGTCGTCTTATTTCTTCATGCCTCAACGGCCCTGCCCTGGTGACGGGGTACTGTCGCGTATGTCTGATAATCTCCGATTTCCTCATGGAATCAAAACACCCCATTATCCAGTAGCTCAGTATACAGTTTCTTCGTCAGGTGCCATGATTCGCTACCGTAAGGCAGCACTGGTAAAATGAAAGGGTTGAACAAATGGTATTTGATTTTAGTCCTGGACAGTTGTGTGTCCCAGATAGTCCGAATATATATACATACAGTTGAACTTGTTATTAAGAGGGACCGACTAAATTTGCTCGTTATAAGCATTACTCGTTATATCAGAGAATAGGTATTTTTAAATGCTTACAAACTAGAGGTCTGCACGGGCCAAAATTTTACAAAACTACCCGGTCCGAGCCCGAAAAACTCACGCCCGACCCGGCCCGGGCCCGAGTCTAATACCGCACTTGTTACCCGAACCCGACCCGAAACTCTTTATTTTAGCTCACTGAGAAATTTGAAATCCTTGATTTGCTATACTTTTTTCCCAGATTATCTCCGAAAGTCCTTTTTTTTTTTTTTTAGCTCACCGAAGAATTTGAAATCCTCAATTTGCTATATTTTTCCCCAGATTATATCCCGAATTCCAAGGCCCGGCCCGAGCCCGACTCTCAATTGTGATTACCCGCCCGAGCCCGGCCCACGGGCCGGGTCGGGTAAGAGCCCGTGGGCCAGGCCAGGGCCCGTGCAGACCTCTATTACAAACATACCCATCACGTAAAGACATGAAGTATCTGGAGTGGTCACATAAAACAGAAAGTCGCAATTCAAACAAAAATACACAATTAGAATTTATTTACACACCCGTTACACATAATACATTTATCTGTCAATCCAATTTTCTAATAAAATTTAAACGATGCTTGTTTCATCGTTTTCACTCTTATTGTTCTTAAATTTCTCCTCAAAGCACTCAAACCATTAACAGACTATTGTGTGGTCTCGTCCAATAATATTGATGTATTATATCATCAGCTCAGGAGATCGTCGTTACTGGTTTGGATTTTTGATGGTATTTTTGCTCGGTATGCTCGAGAAGTAGCTTGTTATAAAAGTAAATAAATACATGGAGAAAACCATAAACTAAAATTTCAACGAATCTTTCCTCATTACATCCTTGATCTCGCTATTTCTGTGATCGTAATAATCGACTGCATATATAATTGGCATAAAAAAACAATGTGTGGAAATTGACATTACATCTAATTGAAATATTATATGGCTTCTTATAACATCACACCAAGGGTCAATAGGAAACTATACCATTTTTTTTACTATCTCTATTTGTTTACAAATACTCACTTTGGCCAAGGAGTGACCTTAGAGATGAGGTCCTCAACCGCAAGAGTCATACCTCGCACCATGCAAACGGAACCGATCCCTTTCCACAGGGTTGTGAAACCTTGTCGCTTGTGTAAGTGCACTATTATTGGAGCCAGAGACAATGGAACCAGATGGAACCTTTTTGACGCATTGTGGACCTGAAAATATGACAAGATAACAAGAAAATACACCAATATAACTTTACAATCTGATGTTGGATGGCAAAATATTGCAGTCAATCACAAACCTTCCGATGTATAGTTAATTAGAAATAAATAACACTAGTGAATCATAGAACCCACTTACATATATATATATATCACCAGCTTAGTGCAAGAGTCACTGATCGATCATTTTTTTGAAATTTACTTGAATATCACAGCCAGTGGCGTAACCACCATACAGCGTGGCCTATGCAATGCATAAGGGCCCTTGGGTTCAAGGGGCCCCAAACTTATATTTATTTCAAAAATTTTAAATAAAATTAAGAAAACTAAGACTAAAAATGACGCTGTTATATTTGACAAATCTGTCAAGAGTATTCAAGAGACAATGGATATGCTGCAGAGCAACTCCTATCGCATTGGTCTTAAAATCAATGCAAGTAAAACCAATGTACTTTGCAACAGTGCCTGTCCAGACCCACACTACCCTTTGACGAGTGCAAGTGAAAACATCGAAAGAGTCGACGGATTCAGGTACTTAATGGGACTTGGGAGATAGCAATCCATGCGAAGAGCTCGCGATCTGATTAGGGATAGCTGGAGCAACCTTTAACTCAATGCGGAAAGTCTGGGACTCACGGTTGTACTCGGTCAGGACCAAGTGCCTCCTGTTCAACGCATGCATCTTGACAGTGCTGCTTTACGGTTGGTCAGAGTAACCGTATACCGTGCTTTGAAAACAGATGCCTGCGGAGAATGCTAAGAGTGCGGTGGTCTGACTTTGTCAGGATCACGGAGATTAGAGAGCGGACTAACCAGCCTTTTAACCTTTAGAGGAGTGAATAGATTTATACAGACCTTACTTTAATTTACTGCCTTTTCTTAACATGACATTTTTGAGACATTTCCCAGTGAATATATGTAATTCATACTTAGAGGATATATATGCTTACAGACAGACACTCTTGTGTTGAGTTTAAACTAGTTTTATACTCATTTACAGAAAAATGGCACCGACGTACATGTACGTCCATACTCCTCTAAAGGTTAATAGGACCAAAATAAAGAAGCGGTGGTGGACATGTGCTGAGGATATCTCAAGAGAGTCTAAGCCCTGCCTCTCTCTTCTGCCAACCAGATGGATCCCAGCGTCGTGGAAGGCCACTGATGACTATCTATAGTATGTACTCAGCAGAGCTATGGAACGCTGGGATGACCTGGATCTCCTGAATCTTGGAGAAACTTTGTGGTAACCATTTGCTCCGTATAGGGAGCGGATATGGAAAAAAAAAGAATAAAAAATTATGTAAAAACTAATTTTGTATTTGACCTTGACCTTCCCTAATAGATGATGCAAGTTCAATAGAGGTCTGTACACTGGGGCGCCGTCGTCCAGGATTAGATAGCATGTGTCCGAATGTGCCGAAAGTAGTATCAATAAAAATGGAATCAAATATGAAGTTACCTGAAGTAAATCTGGGCCCAAATACATAAGCCATCAATTAAAAAAAAAATCCAATGCCCTAATTTATGCAAAGAAAAAGATGACTGAGTTCTAATTTTCCAGCTGTTGACGGATTGGAGACAGTTTGTCTTTTTCCGAGAATATTTACCTTTATTTCGCACTTACAGGCGAAAAGGGTATTCACCATTTACTCGTTTGGATGAAATGTTTAAGAATTATTCATTTTTTAGCTTTTTTTGTAAATAAAAATATGGATATAAATTTGGGGCCCCTGAGCCGAAGGGTCCTTATGCGTTGTATAGGCCCCGCTGTATGGTGGTTACGCCACCGGCTGTGATATTCAATTAAATTTCAAAAAAATGACCGGTTAGTGCAGGGGTGGGGAACCTTTTCTTCTCTAAAGGCCGTATTCATTTTTCTGATTCGACATAAGGCCGCAGTAAACATTGACTAGGGAATCTTTGGCCGGAACAGGACTTTACCGTCAGAATATGTCAGGAATTTACATAAATTTACAGAATTGGCCAGAAGGCAGCACTAGAGTAGCCGAAAGGCCGCAGGTTCCCCACGCCTGGATTAGTGATTTTTGGACTAAGCTGACAATATATATTATATGTGGGTTCTGTAATTCCTTAGTGATATTAATTTGGGTAAATATGTCATACAGTAGCACGTCGACTATTGCGGCGAAATTAGAGGAAATATTGGGGGCGGCAGGACCCCTTCCTACACCACTAGAGGCAAATACCATAACGAATAACACAAGCAAAATAACATTTGCATAAAAATATGATTTTCAATTTGAAAACAAGTCTTTTAGACATTTTATATTAAAACTAATAGGACCAGTCAATTCATTAGGCTGGAATTACCGGTAATTGTAGAGTATAGCTCGTCATGGGTTATTATGGCGAAAAACTTCACAAACTACGCTGAAAACAACGCCACGATTTAAATTATTTATTGAAGCATTGATAAATCGCATTAAAATCACACATTAATATGAAGAACACTGATAAATAAATTATCCAAAATATGTCATATTCTCACTGTACACCGCCATACTTTTTAAATTATCCTTTACTTACACATGGACTATTGCGGCAAAGTATGTTGAAAACAACGCCACGATTTAAAATATTTATTGAAGCATTGATAAATCGCGTTAAAATCACACATTAAAAAGAAGAAGTAGTTCTGACGATGGCGTAAGCCGATAGCTATCAACCTTTAAGCTTTTTAAAAACTGTAGAACTGAAATACCTTGATATTTTACCCTATTAAAATGGAGTTCTACCAAGTAAATGCCAAATCAATAAATAAAAAGAAGAACACTGATAAATTATACGAAATACGAAATATTTCGTATTTCGTATAATTTATCAGTGTTCTTCTTTTTAATGTGTGATTTTAACGCAATTATCAAGCCCTCAAAAAATAATTTTAAATTGTGGCGTTGTTTTCAGCTTAGTTTGTGAAGTTTTTCGCCTCAATAGTAGACGTGCTACTGTATGACATATTTACCAATATTTCTCACCTGGCATTGTCTCCTTAAAACGACGAATGGATGACTTAAAAGATTTTCGACGATCAAACTTGCGAGACTGACACCAGTCCCCACGTATCTTTTGACAGAATCTGCAATAATTGTGTAATAATAATAAGTGTTCCACACGCAACAACTGATTCAACGACGTAAAAGATCGATTAAGGATTCAGTACCGTCTTCGGGGTTTTCCTCCAACACCAATGCCGGTTGAATTGGAAAACTTTGAGGTTGCGCAGCTTGCTGGAAATGACTGTTGTAGAATTCGTCCGTGTTTCTCATTGGGTCATAAGAGAATGGACGCGAATTGTAGCCCGAATATTCTCCGAAACCAGCCATAATGAAATATTACTATAATTTATTTTATGTCAAAATCATCTTTTTGGTTATGTTATATTATGCGAATTTGCTTCACTGTCAAAACATTTTTATGGCTGCTTAGAGTAAAATAATTGTGAAAGGGATACATGGTCATATCTTGCATTCAAGCAAAAGATATTTTTGATAGATTTCAGATTATTCAACATTACTTTTTAAGCCTAAGGTGTCTAAGAATAGGAATGATGGTCATTTGATGTTTTACTAAGCCATATTTTTATTAATGGAAACACAATATTCTTTAGTATTTAATTTATATAAATATTCAAATTATTAATTCTCAGATATCAATTTATGCTGAATTTGCTTTATAAATTATTAATACTCATCAATTTATCGAGATAGAGTTAATTCTATTATTCCTATTGATCACAGTAAATGAGAAGTGTAAGATTTGAACATGTATTCTCAAAAAGGCATGCTGAGATTGCTTGTTTATTTTTTCCAAATCGCTATTCACCAACTATCCAAGAGTCATGTGTGTATTATATTTCCACAAAATGTGTTCTTTTCAGACAATGTGAAAAGAAGTTGTTGTATAAAAAAATCAAAGGCAAAAATACTTTTAAAAAACAAATTTTATTAACAAATTCATTTAGATATCGACATTAATCATTAAACATAATTTTATTTCCTTGGAACGGTAATATTGACATTTTCTGTTTCTTTGCTTCCCATGAAGGATGAAGTTTCTCTGGAACTTTAACAGAAGGTGCTGTTCTATCATTATTTCTAAAATTACTTTTATTCTGAAAGGAATTGTCAGTTTTATTGTGGAATTTTGCTGAATATCCATCTTGTTTACAGTTATCTGTAAAATTTCTATTTCCTATGAAGTCCGCTGTTTTCCGTGATGTATTATATTGTTTTGGTTCAAAAGATTTTTTATATCTCGGGGCCACGCTCGTACCAAACATGGCGGCTCTTCGTAATCGTCTATTTGTCGTGTTATACTGATCGCCGTCATCATTCGTCACATCAGGAGGTCTCGGAATTGCCACAGTTAAATAATTGTCTCCAGAATCTGTCATGAAAAACGAGTCGACAATTTTTTGTGAAGAAATATTTATGTTATCGTCATCCATATCGACAAACATTCTTTTGTCTTTGTGTTTATATTTGGAAGCCTTTTCAAGTTTTTGTGACACATGATTTGCGCTAGTTTCTGAATTACTGACCACATCATCAGGGAGAATATTTGTTTGCAAAGTATTCACATTTCCATCATCCATGTCAGCTAACATTCGGTTGTCTTTTTGTCTGCTTTTGGAAGACTTTTTCGGCAAAACAGTGTCAGGGTGATCATCTTCTTCGATTGATTCAGTATCTGGAATTGAAGCTTCACTCTGAGGCTTGTCATCATCATCACTTCCTAGGTTATTACAATCATTATGTCTGACTTCATTTTCAATTTTTTTAGTGTGAGGTGATTCAATCTCATCGTCTTCATCAGTATTTTCATTTTCTGTTTCTGATTCTTCACCATCAGAATTATTAGTGGTGCTTTTACTGTTTGTGTTATAAAATTTATTTAAAGCGTCATCTCCATCATCATCTAAACTTTCAATATTAGATTTTGATTTTATTTTGGGAGTTTTGGGAATATCAGTATTTTGAGTAGATTTCTCCAATTCCGACTGTTTAAGTTTAGATTGTTCCTTTTTCTTCTTTTTTCTCTGCTTTCTCGGATCCAACTCCAATAATTTGTCAGTAGGTACATGTGAAAACTTCTCCATTATTAAAAGCAACTTTGATTTCAGCGATTTATGTGCAATAATTTTAGCCATAGCCTTCTCTTTGGAAGCTACAGGACTGTCCATTATCTTAGTTAATTTTTCAAAATTGAGCATGGCGAAACGAGCGAGTTCATCATATTTTAATTTCTGAAAGTATCAAGATAAAATTATTATTATAGAAATAAAAAAACACCTTGACGCAACAATTTTGATCTTACTTTAATATTTAGAACATGACTTATGCGCACATAAATACAATGTGAAAAGTGACAATTGCTCACATATTCACATACACACTAGATCAGGCGCAGGGAACCTGCGACCTTTGGCTACTCTGGTGCGACCTTCCGGCCAATTCTGTAATTCTGTAAATTTTTGGAAATTCGTAAATTGCTGAGATTTTGGATAGCAAAAAAAAGGAGCCACGCTACTAATTATGACAAATCCGTAAATTCTTGAGTTTTTCCATGTCAAAATCTAAAAAAAAAGGTCCCACGCTGGTAAATTTGGGAAATCCGTAAATTTCTAGGTTTTAGAAATTGACATGAAATTGTTTCTGGCCAAAGATTCCCTAGTCAATGTTTACTGCGGCCTTATGTTGAATCAGAAAATTGAATGTGGCCTTTAGAGAAGAAAAGGTTTCCCACCCTGCACTAGATAGTTCCGCAAATAGTAGAACAAAAAAAATATTTTAAAACTAAAAAGAAAATAGTAAAACATCTAATAATAAAATGTTTTGACTAACGGGACATTATTAATCATAATGATTGTTTCTTTCCACATTTTTACTGTCTTATTAAAATCGTTTAAAATAGATAAAAATGTCTTCAAATGTCACTTTTATCCATGGGTGCTTCTGTGTTCTGCGCAAATTTTAAGCGAGTGTTGGTAGGACCGAATAATAGTTTTGCAAGTTTCTGTAGCCAAGTTACGAACACTAAATTTTCTGTGGTTTGGAGATTCAAATCCCCTGAATACTTCCATCTATTTATTTTTCAATCGATTTAAACATTGGAATCTTAACACACAGGCCAAAATGAGAATTTCACCATTCTTGAGAATGTGAAACTAAATGTTCCTGATTATTTTTTGAGAAATCGTGGACATGAATTGTTTGTTCTCCCAAGGTGTAGAACCAGCCCACCAATGCGGAGAGCTTTAATGGTGTTTAACAATACTGCTTCGGATGTCGACATATTCCACGTGGACGTGGGTTACTTCCGACAAATGATATTTTTTATGTATTAAAGTAGAGTTCGTCTGAGCTTATTCAGTTGACTTCTACTGCTTTTAATATTAAATAGTATTTTTTTTTTTCTTCACTGTAAGTCTTAAATTTATAATTTGTCGATCCTATGCATCGTTAATTAAATTAATAAATTTCTTTTTTCCCAAAAAACTTGTCTAATCTTGAAAATAGGATGTGTTAAGAGTAAATTTTTAAACTCTGTTCATAATTGATTAAACTATCTAAGCAGAAATTTATCAACCTTCTTACAAACATTTAACGTGAAAGAGTTACCTGCTTTTGAGATGTTTCATTAGTAACCCATATGTTCTAAACTGGGACATAAAAACATTATAAAAATATAGACACAAAATGGCTAACTAAATGTAAATATATTTTACAACCAGTGTTCCCTCTAAGCTGTGCGTGCGCACACAGCTCGCCAAGTTCGCGCGCACATACATTACAACAGAGCGCACAAAAATAACATCAGCTATATCATCACCAAAATAAATTAATTGAAATTAAATAGTGTTGTTAATTATTATCATTATTAAAAATCAACCTTTTCATTTAATAGGTCTAAATACCGTTATGTGGTGCACAAATCTTTTTATTTCTTGTCAAAGTTGCACGTCCAATAATTTTTGCACACATAACCTTCCGAAAATTAGAGGGAACATTGTTTACAACATACAACTCTTTTACTACCTGAAAATTTATTGAATGCTGCTAATAACAATGCAGTTCTTAAAAATTATTAAAAAATAAATTATTATCACAATTCAGATACATAATCGGTTGCCTTGTTTCCGCTGGTTGGATTTTGGAATTTTTTCCTATTTACAAAAACAATCTTAGAAAAACGGATTGTTTCTTACCGACATTGAGTTAATTTTCGGATAGAAAAAGAGTTGCATGATCTAAAACGTACTTATCTAACTAAGAACACACCTTCATGATAAATATTTCTGCGACGATTGTTTCTAATTTTCGTTTATTTTTTTCTTTTATTTCATCTGGACATGTATCTGATGCCTGACGAGATTTCATTTGTTTCCCCTTTCGTGAAAGATTGTTGATGCATTGTGTCTTCGCCTGGATGAAGTGTTTTTTGATTTTCAAAACCTAGAAATATATAGAACGCATAGGTATAATACTAAGCAATACTTATTTTCATTGATCACTTTTAAGGTGTTCACTGTCAATACTTGGTGGAACGGCATTATAATAAAAATAATAATGGATTTTTAGTACTTTTTCCACTTAAAATTTATTTGATCAGGACCGGTTTCGCTCCTCACGAGCATTATCAAATGATCAAACTTCAAACTTCGAACATTATCAACTGATCGGTTGATAATGCTCGTGAGAAGCGAAATCGGTCCTGATCAAATAAATTTTAAGTGGAAAAAGTACTAAAAATCTTTTATTATTTTTTTTTTACTTATTTTCATTATCGATGAGGTTTATTAATTTCCTGATTGCAAAGATTATTATTTCATTACAAATTCTGCTTAGTGTACAAATATAATGCTGGTAGTTATATGATAATATAATTGTGGGGTTATAATGCAAAACTTAATATTTCCAAAACTCAAACATTTCAGTAGGGTCATACTGTAGGGTAATCTTTTACATTAGAGTAGAAAACTCACTGAGGTTTAATTCAACATGGCTGTCGCGTCAGTGCTACCAATACAAAAACATATGTCACATAAACAAAACATTAATTATTATTGTTATTATTTTCATTCATTATTTCAACATAAATATCCTTAGTTTTGAATGTACCGAGATGGAAGGTAGACCGCAATCCCAGAAAGTTATCGTAGACGTGAGTGAGTTGATGAGTGGTAGTGTAATACAGGATGAGATATGGATTGTATCTAAGTTAATATCAGAAACCTTCAATACCGAACACTGGGGATTTATTCGGGTCCTATTTGGACGAATTTATGTTTACGAATTCGTTTTGCACTCTGTGTCGTGGTTTTGGAGTATTTCTGACGCTTTTTAAAGACAATTACGCTTCTTAGGTATGTAAAATAAAGAATGAAATTATAATAACAATAATAATTACTGTGACGTATGTTTTTGTATACTTCATACTTCGCAGGTCAACTCCGCCTGATCGAGGTATAGCTGTTGGTCCCGGTCTGAAGGTGTGTGACCATGAATATGCCGATGATGCTATCATATTCGATAAGTCAATAAAGGGCATCCAGGAGACAATTGATGGGTTAGGAACTAACTCAGGTCGCATTTGTCTGAAAATTAACACTAGTAAGACCAATGTGATGTGTAACCAAACCTGTCATGACTCTGATAGGACCCTAACTAGCGCGGGACAGATCATCAAGAGGGTTGACAGCTTCAGATATCTCGGCGTACTTATCCCCGAAGACGGTAGTACAAAAAAGGGGCTCGCCATTCGTTTAGGAATGGCTGGAGCAACATTCAACTCAATGCGGACTGTCTGGGACACACAGCTGTACTCGATTAAAACCAAATGCCACTTATTCAACGCTTGCATTCTGCCGGTACTGCTTTACGGTTGCGAATCATGGCACCTGACGAAGACTCAGAAAAACCGTATACTGAGCTTAGAGAACAGATACTTGCGTCGGATAATGGGGGTGAGGTGGTTTGATTTTGTGAGGAATTCAGAGATAAGGGAGCATACAAGACAGCATCCTGTCACGTCAGTGGTTATGGAGAGACGTTGGAACTGGCTGGGTCACGTGCTGCGGATGCCTCCGGAAAGCCTCAATCATGCCTGCCTTTTCTTTCGACCGGTGGGATTCCGGCGTCCCGGACGTTCGTCGGGTACTATCCATAGGATGTACTCGGCGGAACTGAGGGATGCTGGCATGTCATGGGAGGAAGCAAAGCAATTGGCGGGAGACAGGGAAACATGGAGGTGCCGCGTGGCGGCCATATGCTCCACATAGGGAGCGAACATGGCCAAAGAAGAATATTTTTGTATTGGTAGCACCGACGCGACGGCCATGTTGAATTAAACGTCAGTAAGTTTTTTACTTTAATGTAAAAGATTACGCTAAACTTTTACTTTTGAGTAGAAAACTCACTGACGTTTTATTCAAAATGGCTGCCGCGTCAGTGCTACCAATAGAAAACATACGTCACATAAACAAAACGTTCATTATTATTGTTATTTTAATTTCATTCTTTATTTTACATACCTAAGAAGCGTAATTGTCTTTAAGAAGCGTCAGAAATACTCCAAAACCACTATACGAAGTGCAAAACGAATTCCTAAACATAAATTCGTCCAAATAGGATCCGAATAAATCCCTAGTTGTTCCGAATTGACGTTTCAGCACGTTTCGCACTCCATGTAGTGGTTTTGGAGTATTTCTGACGCTTCTTAGCACTCAAGCAACTGGCAGTTTCGCGACAAAGTTACGCTTAAACCCGCACATTTCGCACATGCAGCCGGATTCGTGCGTTTTTTCTTTAAAAAATCATATCTTTTTATTTAATCAACACATTTCTTTAAAACAAAAAGGGCTCGTAAGCAAAGAGTCGTACCTATGAAAATAAACAATGAATGGTCTTGTGAAGGAGTATGTGACACGATAAAAATGCATAATTTCACTGATGTTGACATCATTGATAAGAACCGAAAATAATAAAAATTTGACACGCGTAATTAAAGTAAGTGCCCATAAACATGTGAAGCAATAAATTATGACCCTTAATTGTTTGATTTTTACGGTATTCAGAAAATCTCAAACTGTGTAACATTTGTTTGCGTTGACGTATTATATGTACATTTTTAACAAAGCCATTTTCACCTATAAATAATAAGGTAAATCAACACAAAAAAATACACATACGCAGCAAACCCTCTTGAGCAGCATAAAAAAACAAAAACCCGAAATAAATTAGTTTTGCTTAACAGATGCCAATTACACGCCTGTGTGTAAACCCACGCTAGCGACGGGGTTTAACGGATAACTACAATTTTCGCGTTAGTGCGGGGCCGGGGTCTTGAGTGTTAAAGACAATTGTCCGCTTCTTAGGTATGTAAAATAAAGAATGAAATTATAATAACAATAATAATGAGTGTTTTGCTTATGTGACATATGTTTTTCTATTGGTAGCACTGACGCGGCGGCCATTTTGAATTAAACGTCAGTGAGTTTTCTACTCTAAAGTAAAAGATTACCGACAGTAGTGTAGCATGAGCATGGCACATTGTTGGGGGTGGCATTTTCAAAGATAAATACAATATTTTTCGAGAAATTACATAAATACAATATGTTTATACATTAACACAATTAAGTCACCTGTATGTAGTAAAAACTCCTAGTTCGTAGATAAAAAATATTAGAAGTGATTTAAAAATATGATTAGCGGAAATATTGGGGGCGGCAGGACCCCTTTCTACAACACTAGAGGCAAATACTATAACGATTAACACAAGCAAAATAACATTTGCATAAAAATATGATTTTCAATTTGAAAACGAGTCTTTTAGACATTTTATATTAAAACTTATAGGACCAGTCAATTCATTAGGCTGGAATTATCTTATTGGCATACCTAACTCAATATCGCTAATTTTGCTAATAGTACGTTTTGCGTTATAACCCCACAATTGTATTAAAAAAAATCAATAAATTTTGAAAAAAGGAATACTAACCTCATTATTGTAATCAAGCTTGATTTGACCGAGCTCCATGATTCACAATTGAAGGGAGGAATCAAAGAAGAAGCAAGAGCGGTATCCTCAAATATGTTTTTGTCAGATGATTATTTTGAAAATGATATTTATAATTGAAGCATTATTGGAAATATGACAATTTCTACATAAAACGTGTTTGTTTTATTTTGACAGATATTTTAGGGCATAGACTAATATACTTATATTTTAGGGTTACCCGAAGTATACTAGTCTATGGATATATATATATGTAATGTTACCCGTAATAGTATACTCTATTATCTATGGTAATAGTACATAATATTACAAATATCAAGATCTAAAAACCATGAAACCGATTTTTAAGGCAACAAAATAGCTCATCGGATATATTTTACTCCATATTATATGTTTAGGTGACACCATGATTTGTAATAATTGAAATACATCGACTCTAAAACGGAAAAATAGCGAAACCAACAGTTTTTTTGATAATGATAATGAATACAAGTTGAAACACGTTCTATCAAAAGGGTGTATGCTTTACATGCCAAATTAGTATATAATTTAAACCTTTAAGTTTGAAAAAATGGCATGTAAAAATTGCGACTAGAAAAAACTTACCTGAAGGTTATTCTCGAAAAAAATATTTTCATATAAAATCACTGGCTTCCAACTTTTTTTGGGTGGCGACCCCTTTTGACCCGTGACCCCGATGTAATTGAAAAAGATATTTTTAATAAGGTAATTAATAAAAAAAAACAACGACCATGGCAATCCCACAGAAAACCCGTCGCGACCCCCAGGTTGGGAGCCCGTGTATTAGATTAAATAAATAAAACAAGTTTTGAAACGATTGAAGCTGAGTATTGAGATTTGTAGTGGAGTAAGAAAGGATCATGCCGCCTGGGGCAATCCTTGAATTTGCCTCCCCTATATATCCTCTAATATTGTTTTTAAATCACTTCAACTATTTTTAAACTACGAACTAGGAGTTTTTACCATAGGTGGCATACTTTTTTTAATGTATAAATATAATTTCTCACAAAATATTGAATGTATTTTTGAAAATTCCACCGCCAAAAATGAGCGGTCCGTAACTGCTGCACCTCCCTTGCTACGCCACTGCATCTAATCCTGCACGACTGTATCCTAGCGCAGTATCTTGTATATCCTAGTGCACAGGCCTCTTGTGTCCCTGTCATCATAGACAATATTAAAATAAAACCAAGCAAATAGTTTATGGTCCACATGCGTCATAATTCGACATGGTTATTTTGAAAGCTTCGGTATGTAAGTACATATAGTTAAAAATGCGTAATATAAAACTTCAAAGCCACACTTGGCATGCTTATCAGAGATGCTTATCCTGAGCTCGGGAGCGTCGAGATAATAGTGACCAGAAAAAGCTCAGCAGGCTTATTCTGGCGGCATGGTACTTATTTCCGACGGTCTGAAATAATCGACCGTACATTACATTCAAAATGTACATAAGATAAAGAGACGTAGTCAATATTTTTCGAATATTAATTTGACACATAAAAAATTCCATTAAAAAAGTGCTGGAACGCTGTTCCACCGTTTTATATAGAAATAAAAGTTTACTGAGTGAGTTAAACGACTATAGCTTATTTACAAGACTTTAAGTTGATTATTAATAAGTCCGATATTTATTTATTTCAATATTTTTTTTTTAAATATATCAAATATATTTATTAACGAGATGTTAATTAGTTTAATGTAATCTGTCTTGAGAACCTCATATATAGCTTTGCAGGTTTCTGGTATCAGAATACTCAATGCCGAAGACGATATTCCTGCCCTGAATTTTAGGTCTTTAAATGAATAACCTGTTGCCAAAAATCGTAGAATTGCTGCTAGTCGTTCCTCTGCACTAATACTGTTTTTAAGCACAAAACCCTTGTTGGGGATTCTGTGCCTAACTTTGTCTAGCAAAGTGGCAAAACACTGTCCATCCTTAAATAATTTTCAAAATCGTCTGGATAGTTTTCCCTTAATTCGTTAATTAACGGCAGGTGGGAGTAGCGCTGCCTGTAAAGTTTAACCCAGCCCTATTAGGGCACTTTACATTGGGATTTACATTTTTTCGAGTTTTCGTTCTGTCTATGCTCTTATCTGAAATGTCAAACGTCAAACCTCGTACGCAAAAATGGAAAACCGATTGAGTAATGTTAAATTGGCGGTATCTTGCATTGGCTTCAGCTTAATCTATGAAGAGAAAAAAAGAAAAAAAAGAAATTGCTGGGTTAAGCTTTACAGGACAAAAATATTGACTACGTCTCTTTATCTTGTGTACATTTTGAATGTAATGTACCTGGTGTCGTAACACTCATAAATTATTGTCATAAAACAAAACTAACTTACTCTGTACTGCATGATTTAGTGTACTTTTTGTATCACATGAATTCCATCTGCAATGGTTTTGTTACTTTTGTTCATTAAACTTGTCAGTGCACCTTTGACACTTTTCTACCCTTCAAAATAAATTGATAAGTAGTCACTCATAGGAAGACGAGGCTTCCATGATAGATCTCAAAAATTCGAACAGTATTTACTTCAATCGTTTTATGTTCGAAGGCATTGGTGTTTGTGCTATTTGTAACAAAGTCCTCCCAGCCTTCCAATCCTAAAATGAATGGGGCAAAACAAAAGCGACTAGTTAAGTACTAGTCCTATTTTTCTATCATTACTTTTGCGAAAAGGGTGAGGTTAAGTAACAAGCAGTTAACTTATTTTGAGATAACTCCATTAGGAAGCCGTATGCTCCACATTAAATAGGGATGAAAAAATCTCAAAAAAGCACTGGTTATAATTATACATAATTCTTTATTCAGAAAACGTTGTTA
>CM062834.1:21544272-21559849 GCA_031772345.1 Himalopsyche anomala
GTCTGATGTTGGGGTTTTTATTTAATTTTTTCCCCTTTTTAGTGTTGATTCCTGTCTCTTTTTATTGTATTTTTTTTTTTTTTTTTGAGTGAGACAGGATGATCATATATATTGTTTTTTTTTTTTTTTATAATAAACAAACAAGAATACAGTGAGAGAGAATACAATAGAAAAGGAAAATAACAATAGAAAAAGAAAAATAATAATAGTAACAATAATATTAAAATAAAAGAAATTGCGTGCGAGATCGTGGTTGTTATTAGGTCGTTGTTTTGTTGGCGTTGGTTGACACTGTAGGGTGATTCATTTACCTCGAGCAGCATTATTATGTTTAGTGGAGAAATGCTTATCTGTTTGTGAATATGTATTTTTTGGGAATTTATTTAATTTTTTATAAATTCCGTGTAGTCCCTCTTTTTTTTGTTTTTTACCCTCGAGAGGATGTCGAGCCTACAGTGTCGGCGTGTGTCGTATGTCGGGGGTGGTTTATGACGTCACCCCGGTTTATATGCCATTTTGTGGCGTACCAGCATTTAGATGATGGGGTCGGGGGGGAGCTAGGGGGGTTTGAGGAGGAGAACCTTCCTTGGCCGTGCTATGTCGGTGTGTGGGTATTTTATGTAATCGTTTAGTAACGATTTGATAGTGTCGTTTGGGTGATCTGCCATGTCGCTGTAGAATTTCTTCGACAGCTTCATGACGTGTCCGATTATGGTGTCTGTTTTGGTGTCTCTGTGGAGAGTGGTATTTCGAACGTACCAGGGTGCGCCTGTTATCATTCGTAGTGATTTGTTTTGTATAGTCTGGAGCGTCTGGATGTGTTTCATGCTTGCGTATGCCCATATCGGGCATGCGTAAGTCATGATTGGACGAGTTATCGCGGTGTACAAGAGTAGCTTGCTGTTTATTGCAAGTTTACTTTTGTGCCCAATCATCGGGTAGAGTTGGCCCGTGACTTGGGATGCCTGTTTTTTTTTTACAGATATATGTCTGTTGAAATTTAGTCGCGAATCAAGTGTGAGGCCGAGGTATTTTACCGTTCGTGCCCACGGAATGTCTGTGTTTCGCATCCGGATGCGTTTGATGTTCTTAACGTGTCTATTTGGCCTGCGACTGAAGGTTATTGCAGTGCTTTTTTCTGGGTGTATTTGAATGCGCCAGTTGGCGCACCAGGCTTGGATGTCCGCACTTGCCTTTTGTACAAGTGCGGTGGCTCTATTTCTGTTTAGTGATCGTGCTAGGATCGCTGTGTCATCTGCGTACTGCGCGACGATCGTTTCGTTTATCCCGGGTATGAAGGCGGGTAATGGGATGTCATGAGTATATAGATTGTACAACAGGGGCGATAAGGCGGACCCCTGTGGCACACCGGCTGTCGGCGTACGCGTCGTCGATAGTTCGCCGTTAACTTTAGCGCGGAAAGTTCTGTTGGTCATAAATGAGTTTATAATTTTTAACATTGGACTTTCGAGGCCGGCCTCGGAGAGTTTGACTATCATACCTTCTATCCAAACCTTATCGAAGGCTTTGGCGATGTCGAGAAATAGGCCGGTGGTGAAACATCGGCGGTTGAAACCTTCGCTGATGAATTCAACAACTCTGAGTAATTGGTGGTTGGTGGAGTGTCTGTGACGAAAGCCGTGTTGCTCATCCGGGATGAGTTTTTTTTCCGTCACAAACTCTTCCAGGCGGGATTTAATTACACGTTCCAATAGCTTTCCCATTGTCGGGAGTAGGCTAATGGGTCTGTGATTTTCTGGAATCTGGTGTGGTTTGCCCGGTTTCGGGATTAAGATGATGTCTGCGGCTTTCCAGGCGGGTGGAAAGTGTTGGACGGCTAGGCATGCGTTTATGATCGTTGTTAGTGCTTTGACACCGTTCTCGGGAAGGTGTTTCAGCGCATTGTGCTTTATTTCATCGTTGCCAGGGGCTTTACGATTGGATAAGCATTTGATTCTGCATTCAATCTCGCCCGTGGTTGCGGATGCGATGGAAGTCGCGGTCGGAGATGTTGTGATCTCTTCAGTGATTTTGATATATTTGGCGGTTACTGATTCTATGCGTGTTTTAAGCACGTGGTCGTTTTGATTGAATTCATTCGGAGAGAATTGTTTCTCGAGTGATTCCGCGAAAGTTTCTGCTTTTTCCGCGGCTGTGAAGACCGGGCCATTCGGACCGTTAAGCGGTTGGATGGGGCATTTTTTGTGTCTGACTGCTTTGCTGAGGATCCAGAAGGGATTGCTTCCTTTGGTCATACCCTTTAGGTATTTGCCATAGGAGGAGTCTCTGTGCTCCCGAAGTTCGATTTTGATCTCCGCGGTGAGACGGTTTTTGAGCGTTCTTGCTGTGGGATTGGCGTGCCGGCGCCATTCCTTAGCCGCTCTGTTTTTTTCCCGAATTAGGTTTTTAATTCTAATTGGGATATCTGGTCGGTGGTCTTCCACGGGGACTTCGGTCGTGGCGGATTCTTTCGCGGCGCGTATGGAATCCGTCAGACCGGCAATTGCTCTGTCTATGTCTGCCGGATTGGCGAGACTAGCAGAGCTGTGAAAATTGTCTGAGAAGTGAGTGCTGAAATCTTCCCAGGAGACTTTGTCTCTGGTTTTTTTTGGCACGATAGCCAGTGGATCGAGGGGGTCAGCTAAAAATAGAAGGACCGGCCGGTGGTCTGAGTTTAGTTCGTGAACGACTCTGATTTGCGGTGTGTGCGACATCGCTATTAATAATGCAAAATCGAGCACATCTTGTGTGTTCGTTGCAGGGTGATATAAGGTTGGCTCAGTTGGAGCAGCAATGACGGCGTTGTTATCTAGTGCAAATTTGTAGACGGCTCGGCCACGGAAGGTGGTCCGACGGCTATTCCAGGCTGAGTGTTTTGCGTTGAAGTCCCCAGCAATAACGGTGGCGGGGATATCATTCAACAGCAGATCGTTTAAGTCTGATGCTGCCAATGTTGATCGGTGTGTCGGAGGGCAGTATACAGATATTAACTGTATTTTGCCTGCATTTTTTGTATTAATACATATCGCGGTTGATTCTAAGTTGCAAGAGTTTAGTCGCGGTTTCTGGATAATAGCACAATGGTCGATGTGTGATTTTACTACGATGGCGGTTCCTCCGCCTTTCGCGTGCGTCCGGTCGGTCCGGTGCGTACTGTAGTTCGGGAAGTTAATCGGTGTCGCGGGTTTCAAAAACGTTTCATTGACGAGTAATGCGTCAATGTCGTGTGTTCTAAGGAAATTTTGCACTTCGATTTTATCGTTACGTAAGGTACCGTTTGCGTTCCAGAACGCTATCTGCAGTGATGTAGGTCTAGTTTTAATGTTGGCCATGGTTAGTTAGGGAGGTGGTCTGGTAGTAGAAGTCGCATACGCGAGCGATGGTTGCTTGGCTACGCGCGATTGAGTCCTGGAGTTCTCTTACGAGTTCTTCCAGGGCCCTGTCACGTGCGGCTTCGCGTGGGACGGGGGGAGTATAATGCTTGGTACTCACATTGGGTTTTGGTGTCGGTCTCCTTTGTGTCATGTCTGCAACTTTGGCTGCCCAAGGAGTGCTTGTTCGCTGTTGCTGATTTTCTCGTCCGGCTGAGAGGTCTTCGTATCTTCGTCCTGTGTTAGACGGCAGTGCCGGCCAGTTCTCGGCTCGCTGTATAGGACTGCCCGCAAGTGGATGGCGGGGGCAGCCCCGGTAGTTCGCCGGATGCTGGCCGGAGCAGTTTGCGCAAGTGGCTGGACCGTCCTCTCGTTTTTTGTTGCATGAGTCGGTGCGGTGGTCCTTGCCGCACTTTACGCATTTCGGCTGTGCGTGGCATCCAGTCTGGGAGTGTCCGAACATTTGACAATTGTGACATTGGCCGAGTTCGGTTTTCCGTTTCAGCGATTCTGCTGAAACGTTGTAGTTTCCAAGTTTTTGGATCGCAAATGTTTTTCTCCCTTCTTCGGTATGTTCTATGTCGAGCAGCATGAGGGCCATTGGAGTCCTGGATTGGCCTTTTTTCATCCTCTGTGCTCTGATGATCGGGTATCCTTCTTCCCGCAGCATTTCCTCGACCTGCGAGTCCTCGAAGTTTTCGGGGATACCCTTAAGTACTATCTTGTACGTTTTGTCTTCTTTAAGGGTGTAGCAGTGGAAGGAAATTTCTCGTTTGTCTAAGAAGTAGATTATTCGTCGGTAGATTGTGCTGTTATCAGTATTGACTCTCAGGGAATCTTTCTGATCTGTTGCAGAAAATCCTGAGAGTCCGGCCAACTTCAGATCCTTTTCAAGGATAGAGAAGTCTTTTTTTCTGTGGATAATTATTGGGGGCGTTTTTTCAGAGTTTTTGTCTCGGACGTAGTTGTCCCCATTTTTAGTGGTAGTTGGTGGCTGTGGGGTGGTTTTGGCGTTTGTAGTTGTTGGGATAATGAGAGTTGTCTGTGAGGCGGTGCGTAGAGTTGAGGAGTCTGGTGGGTTTTTGGCCGTTTTTTTAGCTGCTTTTTTTGTGCGGCGGCTGGGTATGGTTTTGAAAGTTTCTGACTTATAGTCTTCGTCTTCTTCCGATCTAATTTTTCTTTTGAGAGGTTTGTTTGTTCGTGGTCGTGATGAAGAATGTTGCGTGTCTGAGGATTCATTGGCAGACTCGTCGCAGGCCATGTCCTCCCAGTTGAGATCCGGGGTCTGTGCGTTTTTTTTCTCTAGGATTTTTTTGAGGTTGTTAGCCTTTTCATCGGTTTCAGTGTTTGGTGAGAATGCCATGCATAGCAGATGGTGAAGTGTTAGAAGAGACTCAACAGAGATAAGGCCTTTTCCATCCTTTCCTGTATGGAGAAGGTCCGTGATCTTGAATAGAATGGAGTTCGGCTGGGTCTTTTCGGTAATATTAATAGGCTCCGAAGCTCTCTTTTGCTCTTCAGGAGTCAGGTCGGGTAGTTGTTTATGATCGTCTATCGGTGCGGTCGGTTTGTTGTTTTCAGACATTTCGATTATTGTTGTAAGGCTTGGTCGGTGTGAGCGGGTAGTGCTGGCTTGTGCGGTTGTTTGTCTTACGGGTGAGAAGTTCGAAAGCGGAGGTCGGTGTTTGAATGGCTGTGGTCGGTAGGTTTAGTATTGTTGTCTAGATTTTGTGGAACAGTAGCGATAGTGGCGGTGTGCACTGGTCTGCTATCTGATCGTGACTGTCATTCTTACTGGAATAAAGTCAGTCATAAACAAAAATGGCGGGCAAGTTAGTTGTTTGCTGACTACGGTTGTTAATTTATAAACAGACAAACGAAATCAGACTTCACGACTCGTGCTTCAGCTTAAAAAACATAAAACGAATAATAAAAAATAGTTGCAACTTTTAAATTATTTTAAAATTTAATAATCAAAAGAATATCGGTTAGGCGGAAACAGGCGGAAGACATCAAATTTTCAATAAAAACCCATTTTTGACACGGAACACACACTACTTGCAAACGCAATTCCTCTTGTATATATGGCAGTTTCAGCCGCCTGCTCTGGGTCATTCTCGGTCATTCTGTAAATGAAGAACGACGCCAACACATCTGTCACGCGGATTTTACAAAATACAGTGCTTTTTACTGATAGGATTTTGTTTTTTTGGTAAATATAAGTGAGATAATTATTGGAGTCTTGTTATTAATATTTGTATTTTTCAGATTATAAGCATGCCTCTCATTTGTGGTGTTCCTGATTGTAAATCGAAATTAAGATGCTATCGATTACCTAAATGTGAAGTTTTCAGGAGAGAATGGATTCGCTTAATTAGTGATAGGAAATTGAAAAGTGTTTCGTTGCGTGATATTCCACCTCGCGTTGCCGTTTGCAAGAATCATTTTCTTCCTGCCGACTATTATACTGCTACCAGACTAAAACCAGGCGTAGTTCCTACGCAAAATTTACCGTCGGTAAATTAGGATTTGGAAGAAAGCGATATAAGTCTACAGGATGAAAATGATCCGGGTGCTAGCAAATTATCTTACTTGCTTGAGGATTCCACTTCACCTTTAAAATATAGCAGAAGCCCTTTCAAATCTTATACCAGTCCACTGAAATATAATCAGTAAATATAATGATTTCGAACCACATGCAAAACGCAATTAACATTGTCATACAGTGACGATAATTTTACTTAAAATGTACGGTCTGCACAAGTTCGTGTATTTCGGTAACTTTGTATTGCCGCGGTGTGCATATTTTTATGATTTTCATCGTCATATTATAAAAAACGCATGTCAAACACCTTATTTCTTGACATATTTACTTTATTACTGTGTGATTGGAAGATGTCTCCAAAGGCAAAACTTAGATTATCGATTCTTTGTTGGTTCAATAACACAATTAAATATTTAAATGAAAATGATGCTTGAATCGTCATACTTTCAAAGATGTCCTACCAATTCTTTTTAAAGAGTATTATGAATTAGTTTAAAACAATGACGATATATGGTATTTTTTTCTCTATAGAATAACATCCTTCTTTGTTCAAAACATGCATAAAATTAATATTTTACGGTAATTTGATATTATTCGTCCCGCGACAAGCACAGTAATAAGGTCAAGTAGGTAGCGCATTACCCATCAATATTCTCCGCACAGTTATTTTTTGCAGCGTTTGTTAAGCCGTGTTACATATACTAACGAGCGTTATTGTGTAATATTATATGAAGTGTATTTAACTTTATTATACTAAATAATTTGTGAACTTTTGCCATTTTTTTTGAGACATTAGAGATATTTAAGCCGTATTTATATAATATTGTAATGTGTATTTGAATTTATTTACTATTTAGATTTTTGTAAGCAAGTTTGTGATTTGTTTATACGGTTTTTGTGACTAGTTTTTGGGACTCGTGTGAATTTTTTATTTATTTAAAATTGATGGGAGAGAGGATACTTTTGTCGACGAAAATTTTGAAGACTGTCTTTCCGATATACCGAGTGACGTTGAAGATGAAAATAATGACGCTCAAGAAGATAACAGTGAAGACGATGATGGACCAGTGTTACGTACTACTTCAAGACTGCGAGAAATGCATATATCATCATCATCTTAAGAATCTTCAGAAATCCCAGATATAGCGTTGGATTGGGCAGAGTTTGATCCTCCTAGGGATTTGCCTGATTTTGAAGGTGTACCGGGTCTGAAAGTTTTCCCTGAAATCCATCAAGTGTAGGGGATGTGACATCACTCTTCATATGAGATGTTTTATTCGAAAGAATAGTTAAGGATACAAATACGTATAGCGAAAAAAATCATCACAACCGTCTGAGGTCAGCCCATGCATGTAATTGGACCGATGTAACCATTCGAGAATTTAAAAAAGCATGCTCAGAACGGGACACCTGCTAGGATTTTTTTAAATGTTCAAAAATATATTTTGCAAATATTGATTTTATCGAAAAAAAAAATGGTTGTGGATTAGCTAAGATGTTTATAGTTAAAAGTTTTACTGTATATTATAAAAACAGTTTATTCACGTCGTCTAAATATATTTTTTTCATTATATATTATTATGTTATTCAAACAAAGTTCGTTTTATTGATACGCGCTTCACAGTTTGAAGTTTACTGACGTAATTAAGGTCGATTGCTTAGCGTGGAGCGCTTCTCTAAATTCTTTACCTCTATAATAAATTTATCACCCGCGGCAAGTCAGATTTAAAAAAAAATATAGCTGTAAACAATGGGCTAATTGTGTATTAATGCTAAATACGTAATGGCCGACAGAACACTCAGATAAAGTATAGTCTGTGGATAAAGCTATTCAGGCCACCAACAGTGAACATTTAAAACAAAAATACTTACAATTTGAGGGGACTCTGCTTAAGTTATCATGTCATTTAGTAATATAATTTTTAGATAGGTATTAATGGATGGCTTAGGTATTAATAAAAGACAGGTATTGATAATATACATAGACATTGAAAGTATGTACAGTTATTGATAGAATACAAACCTATTGGGTATTGGGGCTGTAGGGTGCGCCTGCCATCTTGAAAAATGCATGCACCATATCTGTGTGGTGCTTAAGAGTCCTCTTCCACATGAAGTCGCACAAATAACCATGATAATTCATATTTATTTATTTATTTATTTATTTAATTAACATTGCAAAAGCTTGACAAATTATAAATTTAAAACTTTTACAATGGAGAAAAAAAATAGTACAATTTAATATTAAAATCAGTAGAAAAAAAATGGCAAAGAAGTCAACTGAGTAAGCTCCGACGAACTCTACTTTAATACATAAAAAATAGTATTCGTCGGAACTCACCCACGTCTACGTGGAATATGTCGACATCCGAAGCAATATTGTTGAACACCGTTAAAGCTCTCCCCATTGGCAGGCTGGTTCTACACCTTGGGGGAACAAACAATTCATGTCCACGATTTCTCAAAAAATAATCAGGAACATTTAGATTCACATTCTCAAGAATGGTGGAATTCTCATTTTGGCCACGTATAAGTCGAAAGAAATATATGGCCAGATACATTTCTCTTCGAACATTCAAAATATTGAAGTTAAGCATTCCTAAGAGAAAGTCAGTTGGATAAAGCCATGGGTAATATCCATACACCCTCATATAGAGAAGTCTCAAAAATTTCTTCTGAATCTTCTCCACCATAAGGGTATATTTCGAGCATTTTGGGGCCCAAACAATTTACCCACTCTCAAGTCTGCTTCGAACCAAAGCGTTGTACATTAATATTAGAACTTTAACTCCCGAAAAGACTCTGGTGGTACGGATGACAAAGCCCAACATTTGTAATGCTTTCTTGCAAGTAATCTTAATGTGATTATTGAATGTTAGTTTGCTCTCAAATTGTACGCCAAGATCTCTGACTGATGAAATTCGCGAGAGAATTCGGCCATTCATTGAATATCGGAAAAATAACACTCGCGACCCTCTTGTAAAGGATAAAAAATTGCATTTATCAATATTGAAATCGAGTTTGTTACACCGCCCCCAATCTATTATATTATCTATTGACTGAAGACGATGACAATCATGTAAGGTGACAACCTTCAAAAAAAGTTTCAAATCATCAGCGAATAACAAGAACATAGATTTTTTAATAACGCTTGCTATATCATTTATGAAAATAGTGAACAGCAATGGCCCCAGGTTTGAACCCTGCGGAACACCAGAGTACGTGCAAAACGGCATTGATTCGAAAAGCCCATACGATACGTATTGTTTTCTGTTCCTAAAATAACTACCAAAAAGCCTAACAAAACCATCAGACAAACCGATCAATTGGAGTTTTTCCAAAAGAATGTCATGATCGACCCTGTCAAATGCCTTCGAGAAATCATTGTAAGAACAGTCAACTTGCAGTCCTTTATCTAACGCCGTCGACACGTAATCCGTAAACACCATCAAGTTTGTGTCGGTTGATCTTCCGACTCTGAACCCATGCTGCTCATTAATTATAAATGGTTCAATCCTTTTTAAAATCATATGATGCATAATCATCTCAAGAACCTTAGCTGGCGCTGATGATTCTGCGCCATTCTAAAAAATTGGTGTAATCTTAGATATTTTCCATATTTCAGGGAAAATGCCTGATTTCATAACGAGATTAAATATATAACACAAAGGACTTTTGATGAGGTCAATACATCCTTTTAAAAAACATGTAGGCACCCTGTCGGGACCGAGTGAGCGGGTGTTTTTAAGTTTTTTGGTAAAAAAATAAATCTGATTCATCGATTTGCATGACATCAATGCATTGGGCACCATTTGTAAGACTTTTCAAAATTGATTCAATATTAAGGTGTGGCATATCATTTGAGTATACAGATCTGAAATGGCCAGCAAATGCTTCTGCCACCCCCAGACCTGCCACTTCATGACCCTTCCAATTCATTGTCTCAGTGAATCCACCATCTTTTCTGATAGATTTGATATGATTTCAAAAAAAAATTGGATTTTCGCGTATGCAATCTTCCATCCTTTTCAAATAGTTCGGTAGGCTAATCGAATATTTTGTCTCAGCTTAGATCGACATTTACTAAAAATTTGATAGTCTCGAGGACTCTTAGAAGCCTTCCAGGCTTTATGATATAAATGCTTTACTTTAATGTCCCCGATAATCTGTGTTGCGTACTTCGCCCATACCGAGGCACTAGAGGTCTGCACGGGCCAAAATTTTACAAAACTACCCGGTCCGAGCCCGAAAAACTCACGCCCGACCCGGCCCGGGCCCGAGTCTAATGCCGCACTTGTTACCCAAACCCGACCCGAAACACCGAGAAATTTGAAATCCTCGATTTGGTATACTTTTTCCCCAGATTATCTCCGAAAGTCCTTTTTTTTTTTTTTTAGCTCACCGAGGAATTTGAAATCCTCAATTTGGTATACTTTTTCCCCAGATTATCTCCGAAAGTCCTTTTTTTTTTTTTTTAGCTCACCGAAGAATTTGAAATCCTCGATTTGGTATATTTTTCCCAACATTATATCCCAAATTCCAAGGCCCGGCCCGGCCCGAGCCCGACTCGATTGCGCTTACCCGCCCGAGCCCGTGGGCCAGGCCCGGGCCCGTGCAGACCTCTACGAGGCACACTAGAACGTACATCTCTCCATGTACGTTTTATGTTCTGAGTATGGGCACCCGTTGAAGGGTCAACGAAATTAACGCTATGGTTAACCTTCAGGTTCACAAGCAAAACAAGCAGCATTAGTTCGTCATTAAGTACTTCATCTTTACTAACCTTTCACAAAATTAATTATTGAATAGCCTGAACAGGATTGACCCATCGTGAAAGTCAGGTTTGTGGTTGATCTCGCAGGACTTTTTATGTGCCTAGGACTCTAGGATTATCTTTCAGTGGACTGGTATAAGATTTGAAAGGGCTTCTGCTATATTTTATAGGAATATACTCTGATATATTAGTAAGAATGGTATGTCATACAAAAAATAGAAGGTATTTCGGTATATAATAATGTTAACTCGACGTTTCTTTTGGTTTTTGGTGCAAGTGACCATTGTTTAATTCATTTGTTTCTTGTGCGTTGTTGCATGTTCTGATAAATCATCGACCATCAACTAACACAAGGTCGAGAGTATGTAAAAATAATAAACGTAGAGACAAATGCTTGTTTTGTCAGTCTCTATGGAACGTTTCTACATAATCTTATACCTTATATATATATAAAAATGATTTTTTGAATGTTTGCAAAAATTGGCATATATGGATTCGAATGCCACAGGTCCGATTGCGATAAAACTTCGACAACCTTTAAGCTGGCACTTCCGGGGAGGTTATAGGCATATTAAAATTAACTTACAGTGTCGAAAAAATAAAAGTAGATTTCAATGTTTTTTACACTGCAGTATAACAAAACAAATATGGCCGACGTTCGATTTTCTTTTTGAAATGCGGCCATTTTGTTTTCTTGTTTTGATAATTCAAATTTGTCGCTCAATTGTTTTGGAACGCTTCAAATCTGTCAAATTGTATGGTCAACATTTTGACATTACATTTAAATGTATTAAAATTGAAAATGCGAAATTGTTAACAAAGAGTTTTAATTGACTATTTTCATGAGGTTCAACGAATATTGTACAATTTATTTTTTATATGCTTATGCTTATAGCTTATGCATGCATTGATTATACGTTTTAGGTTTGAAAGTCTTCTCGAACGTGGTAATAATCTATTAGCTGTGTCAAGTCATATAAGAAAGTCTTTGCAAGGTACATATGTAGCACCGTGTTATTTCGAAATCGTGTAAAAAGGGAGTCCAGTGTAAAATATTTTGCTACAATCGATTGTTATAATAATGTTCATTTTTTAATTGCATTGTCCCAGAAATTGCCGGCGCAAATTGAATGAATTAAAAATTATATATTTGTTAAAATATCCAGTGCGACCGACAGACCATATAAGAATCAGTATGAGCCGTGCTAAAATATTATTCTATACTAGTTCTACTTTTGTAAATAATAGTAATTTTTATGAGTAGTTAGTTATTTCGTAAGAGTAGATGAAGAAATAAATATCTTATATTCTGGAATTCATATTTTTAAGGTTCCCATAAACTAAAAATTATTAATAGTAAGAATACAATAACATTAATTTATGTTTTTTACTATTTATATTTATTTTATAATTTGTTTTAGGTAATTTTTTAGTAAGGTTCATCTTTTTAGAATCGGTAATCATCTTCTTCTTCTATCTATATCTATATATATAAAACAAAGTGAGGTTATTTACACCACGTATATCTCGAGAATTACTGCACGGATTTCAATGATCTTTAATTTATTTAATTCGTCTTTGTCTAGAATAGCAGAATAAGCATTAAAACATCGGAAAAATATCACGGGAAAGAAATTAAAAATAAAATAATATTCTCATACAGTTTTCAAATGACGAACAGCTTCAAATAATGAAAATGGTGTTTTATGCTGGTTTCAGGTAGATGACACTAGATGGTACTGTTTCCTACATTTATTTATACGACTTTTAAATAATTTTAAATTTAGAGTATGGATTAGATTAAAAAAAATCGATGATATGAAATGAAAACGAAATAAAAACGGATTATATTGAAATAAGGTTATGTTTATAATTAGGTATGATAATTTTTTTGACAACAATATTACGCTGTTTGCACGAAAGTTTTTCTACGCTGAGATGCCACGTTATTACACATGGAACGCTATATCGAAGAAATTTTAACGTCGAAAGCAAGGCGATGCGGTTCCTGATCACCCGAATGACTACTGATGCTCTTGGTCATATTTACACAGTTCATCCGAAAAATGACGAATGCTTTTACTTGCATGTCAACAGCTCAATTTGCTTGAAAATGATACTCATTGGGACACGACAATCGCTGAAGAAATTAATTCTGAATCTCCAAGTCAGATACGCACATTATTTTCTATCATTATTTTGTCGTGCTTCCCATCGAATCCATGTGAACTGTGGAACAAGTACAAGGATGACATGTCGGAAGAAATTTTACATCGAATTCGTGTCAGTTCAGGGAATCCCGATCTCGAGATGAATGAAGAGATACATAACCAGGCTTTGCTTTAGACCATAGGTTCCCAAAGTGGTCCGTACGGACCCCCGGGGGTTCGTGAGGACTGCCAGGGGGTCCCTGATAGGACTAAAAAAATGGGGGTCCACGGACCGGAATCAATGGAATCAAAATCAGAACTTAAGGTACAGCTTAGAAAGGGTTACCAGCAGTTCTGGCAACAGAAAGATATCCCTGTTGCTTATCCTGTATTGTGGCCTATCGCAAGAAAGTTTTTGATAGCATTTCCTTCTTCGTACCTCGTGGAGAGAGGTTTTAGTGCAGTTACTAATTTTCTTACGAAAAAAAGAAATCGGTTGCAAATCACTGAACGTGGAGATTTACGACTGTACCTTACGAATTTGAACCCAAATATTGACCAATTGATATCGGAGCATCAGGTTCATCCCTCTCATTAACAGATTTTATTATTTTATGTAAGAATTTGATTGTGTTTTGATTTGTTCATATTCATTTAAAAAAAATCACTAATGATAAGAATAAAAAATTTACATATTTTTTTTTACAATTGTCCACTATACAAAATCCCTATCACAGTGTGCTCATATTTGTATTTTAAAAAATTAGAAAACTTGACTATTATGCATCCTGGGGGAGGGGGTCCACGAAGAATAAAATACTAGGCTTAGGGGTCCACGGGGGAAATAAGTTTAGGAACCATTGCTTTAGACCGAAGATATGTGTTACCTCATGTGCGGCAGTTTGTTAGTCTAGTTAGGAATGCCAACGCCAGATCGTGGAATGAACGACGCTTTCATTGAACCAATCAGTTCAAACGAATGTACCACTGTTGAACCCACAACAGAATGAAGTGTACGATACGTTAATGAATGCAATTGATGATGGAAATGGTGGCTTATTTTTCCTCGATGCGCCCGGTGGGAAGATATTCCTCATGTCATTGATTATGGCCACTGTTCGTGCGAGATCCGAAATTGCTGTAGCAGTTTAGCGGCCACGTTGATAAGAAGATGGCGAACGGCTCATTCAGTGTTGAAATTGCTGCTTAACCTTTAAACGACAGAAAAACTGACATGTAAGATTTGCCGAAGTTTTGGTAGCAAGTAAAGTCATCACCTGGGATTAATGCACAATGGCGCACAAACGCGCATTGGAAGCACTCAATCGAATTCTAAAAGATCTGTGCAATGACTCAAGATGTTTTGGAGACGCAATGATTCTACTATCTGGCGATTTCCGCCAAACACTACAAATCATTCCAAGATCGACCGCTGCCGATGAAATAAACACTGGCCTCAAATCATCGACTCTGTAGCGATATGTGAAGAAACTTCAGCTGACCAAAAACATACGAGTTGTATTTCTAAGCGATCCATCTGCCGAAGATTTCTCTAAGCAATTGCTGACTATCTGTAACGGCCGTGTTCCTGCCGACGAATGGAATGGATTGATTTCGTTTCTGCCGAATTTTTGCAATTTCGTCTCATCGAAGGACGACCTCATCAACAGTGTTCCTGAACACCATTGCTAATCACAAACATCATAATTGGTTGAGTGAACGAGCAATTCTTGCAGCAAATAACAAAGATATGGATCATTTCAACTTCACAATTCAAAATCAAATCGTTGGTGCACTGCATTCCTTTAAATCTATCGACTGTGCCACGTGAATAACATCATTTCAATGTAATTAAAATACTTTTCATTTTGAATTTTGCACATTTATTGAACTTAATTCATTTTGAGTATTCATTTAAACTAAATTTAATTCAACCAACAACATTTATTGATTTTGAGGCGGTACGAAGTTCGTTGGGTCAGCTAGTAGAATAATAATTTTGAATACGAAAAAAGACTGAACATACGAAATAAAAGTCACACAATCATGATTAGAGAATGGAACAAATCGTGGAAAGTTATGGAAATGAATGTCTGTTTGTTCGTACTTTATGCGTTGTCTCACCGCTCATCCGATTACAATAAAACTTTGACAAACTTTTTGCTTGCACTTTCGGGAAGGTTATAGGTCTTATATATAAAAATCAATGTTTGAATGTCTGCCATACAGTTCATTTTTGACAACGTATGCTTGCACTTGCGCGAAGGTTATAGTACAATTAAATTACAGTAGGTGGCGCGTGTGTTGTATCATAGACAATCGGCAGCAAACGTCAAACAGACAAAAAGAAAGCATGCACTTCAATAAACACAATTAAAACGCAAACACTTTCTTTCTTCGAGTGGCATTGCAACGTTTGCCGGGTACCGGCTAGTATGTAATAAAATAACACTGTTTTCTTACAGAATTAATTTTGACCAATCATTGTTTTAATTAATTCTATAAAATTATAAAAATAGTTTGAATCTTCATCTTTTTATTTTATTTTTCTAATTAAGTACAATACCAAAATGTCTAATATATATTCTTCTTCTTCTTTGGCCATGTTCGCTCCCTATGTGGAGCATATGGCCGCCACGCGGCACCTCCATGTTTCCCTGTCTCCTGCCAATTGCTTTGCTTCCTCCCATGACATGCCAGCATCCTCAGTTCCGCCGAGTACATCCTATGGATAGTA
>CM062834.1:21559949-21598811 GCA_031772345.1 Himalopsyche anomala
AGTATATAAACATCAGACATATTATTTATCAACATAAAATTGTATTTATTAAGTAACTATATTTTTTTTGTTCAGAAAACGTTGTAATAGTAAATAAACATCAGTCCTATTATTAATTGATTTATAATCTTATTAATTAATCATAATTTCATATATTTTTTGTTTTAAAAAATGTTAAAGAACTAAAATGAAATTTTCGTATTGGTATTCCAAGTGCATAAATCGAATGTAGAGGAAGAAATTATATTAATAAGAAAGATTATCCTAAGAGAAATAAAGAAATTATATTTTTGAGTATTATTGCACCAAGATTCGACCTGCAGATTTCTTTCAGACATTTAAGAACATTTGAAAGCATCGAACTGCAGTTTCGTCTATTTTAAATATGCTAATAGAATAACGACATTAAAATAAAATTAATATGTTAGGTATACATCTAATTCAGATAATATTTATGCTTTTTAATAATTTACTTTTAAGCTAAAATAACTATTCTACAAAAAGTTACATCTGAAATTGCTTCTACTGCGGTTTTATTTTTCATGTGGAACCTTGTATACCCAAGACGACGAAATAGAGCATAGATTGCGAGGCGATGTCTATGGTTCGCCTACACGACGGCGCGGGCAGTGTGCAGCCCTTATCGGCGTGTACACGACGGCGTGCCATTTTGGCGTGCCGTACTTACTGGACGCCGACCTCTCGAATTTGGTAACAGTTTACATGACACGATATCCGGTAGACTCTGACATACGTCATCGTATCCTGGACGCCGGAATCCCAGTGTGCGGGCTCCTAATGTAAAGTGCCCTTATCGGCGCGTACATGACGGCGTGCCGTACTTACTGGACGCCGACCTCTCGATTTTGGTAACCATTTACATGTCACAATATCCGGCACACTTTGACCTACGTCATCGTGTCCTGGACGCCGGCATCCCAGTGTGCAGGCTCCTATAGATTATACTAGTTTATGGTCTGACAAAGGATCATCATAAAACGCATAGACAATAAGATGTCAAACTGAACTTAAAACAAACCATAGAGCATATTTGAAATATGACGACGAATATTCAAAAATAAAACCTAACTTATAACTATTAAGTTTCGGTAGAAAGCAGGAAGATTTATTTTATAATACAATATAGTTTAAAAACAATAAATTAGTTTGAAGTATCAGAGCAACGTCAAACAAATATAAGGCTTCATTAGCAATACAATTTAAATTAAATGATATGTATTATTATTTTTAAGAAAGAATTAACATTTATTTTAAGCTAATGTGTGTTTAATCAAACGGATCAACATTCTAGTACATCCAACTAATTAAAATAGTATTATCTGCTTTTAAATACCTTAACTTAAGAAATTAATCTATTTCATGTGTTTACTTTTTATAGCACTGGTAATAATTTCGACCATCTTTGATAAAATTCACCAGCTGTCAAAATAATACTAGCCATTTTTCTAAATTACTGACTATTTTATTTAAATACCAACCGTTTCAAATAATTAACTAAGCGTTTTATTTTATAACTGACCAAATTCATACTGATACAGTGGGTACGGATCGTTTATAATATTAACTGACCATTTTGATATACTACTGACAATTCATTTAATTTGCTGACTACACTGCAAATTAAATACAGACCCATTAAATACAGGCCAATAAGTACCATATCGCCAGAATAAGCCTGCTGGAAGCAAATGATTATGAAATTAACTATGATTTTTTTATAATTAGTATAGTAGTTGTAGTAGGCCAATATATAAAATGGTCATGGAGGATTATTATTTTTTCCTTTTTCCCTACTACCTTAAAAATAGAAATTGTTTATATTTCCCAATAAATATGTTTTTCTGTTTTATTAAATTATTCAAAAATATAGACATTTATTATTTGTTTATTTAAAAAATTGAATTGAGATAATATTATTTATTTATAAAGAAAATGTTTCGTTCGTTTCTTCTGAAAAAGGGGGGTGAATCTTTCATACATGCAAAACATGAACAACGCCAACACAATTGAAATTTTTAGTTTTAATGTTTCTCAACTGTTTTTTCCTGTTCTGTTTTTTCATGGAACACGTCCAAACACGTCACCCAGCCTGACCCAGCCGCACCCAGCTACGATACCACGTCACCTCGGCCAATATCATTCACAGGTCATTCTAGTTATCTCTGGGTCATAGACTAATATACTTTTATAGATTGGCAACTCAGGTACATTAAGTTGTTCAAAGTTTTTTTTCCAAAATACACTACCTACAATTTGGTTTCGAAAGTAGAAGTTTCATATTATTATTATTAATTTATTTAAAAAATGGCGGGGAATAGAATGATAACAGCTGTTTAACATAAAATATTTTATTGATGGAAAAATAATCAAAATAAAGTAAATACAAAATAGTATTGTTACTCAATTGAGTACTTGTATTAATTAGTTAAAAGTATTTTTAACAATAAATGAAAAGTGTATTTTAAATGCATTATAAGTATTATATCATAATACTCAAAAACAATGTAAAGACAAAATAGTATCATCATTTGAGCATACAGTACTATTTATTAGTTAAATAAACTTTTTAAAAGTCTTTTAAGCAGTCAAGTGAACTTTAAATGCATTATAAGTATCATATCACACACTTTAAAAAAATGTAAATACACAACGATATGATCGCTTGAGCAATTGGTCTCTTTGGAGTTTGAGCTACGCTAGCAGTCGACGTAGCACTCGTCGCCTGTGATACTTCCAACAGCAACGAACATGGCAGGATATCTAGAATGATTATAATTACGAAATTGTAATATATATGTGAAACTCTCACTAAGACTAGACAAACTAGTCAGCCACATTATCATAAATGTCTATTTTAATATGGGTGATACAATGTTTATAATTAAAGAATTCTCAAATCCTAGTTTTTTGGACTACTCGCAGAAGAATAAGAAAAATTCGATCGCTAGTTACGTCTCTATTATATAATTAAGAAAAAAAACCAATTATTGATTATTTTGTGATCAACGAGTGCGAACGCTATTGCCAGATTGTGAAGATAATACGCTCACTAAAAATGGTAATGATCAATACTCACCAAGACTATGTGGACTCAATATTGGTGCAGCAATCGACAGCTGCGGCCTCAGTAGAGAAGGTCCCATTCCACCTGAAATCACAAGAAACGTCTTAAAAATCACAATATTTCATTACAAAGTCCACTGTGAGACGAAGCGAATGGTAACAAATAGTAATAACTATGTGAAGTTTGCCCCCAGACCAAATTCATTTGTAGCATCTTCCTTGACTCTAATCTGACTTAAAATCATAATATTACAAAGTCCACTGCGAGACGAAGCGAATGGTAACAAATCGTAATCAACTATGTGAAGTTTGCTTCCACACCAAATTAATTTGTAGCATCTTCCTGGACTCTACTTTAAAATGCCAACAAACAATAAATGCTCACAAAGCCTATGCGTACTCAATATTGGCGCAGCAATTGAAAGCTGCGGCCTCAGCAGAAAAACACCCTATTCCACCTGAAATCACAAGAAACTTCTTGAAATCATAATATTTCATTACAAATATATAACTCACATAAGCAATAGTTCATTGAGTAGGTGATTTTAGTTTCGTTTGCAGAAGAAGCAATCAGGGTTCACGTCAGAGGTACTGTCATTCTTACTGGAATAAAGTCAGTCATAAACAAAAATGGCGGGCAAGTTAGTTGTTTGCTGACTACAGTTGTTAATTTATAAACAGACAAACGAAATCAGACTTCACGACTCGTGCTTCAGCTTAAAAAACATAAAACGAATAATAAAAAATAGTTGCAACTTTTAAATTATTTTAAAATTTAATAATCAAAAGAATATCGGTTAGGCGGAAACAGGCGGAAGACATCAAATTTTCAATAAAAACCCATTTTTGACACGGAACACACACTACTTGCAAACGCAATTCCTCTTGTATATATGGCAGTTTCAGCCGCCTGCTCTGGGTCATTCTCGGTCATTCTGTAAATGAAGAACGACGCCAACACATCTGTCACGCGGATTTTACAAAATACAGTGCTTTTTACTGATAGGATTTTGTTTTTTTGGTAAATATAAGTGAGATAATTATTGGAGTCTTGTTATTAATATTTGTATTTTTCAGATTATAAGCATGCCTCTCATTTGTGGTGTTCCTGATTGTAAATCGAAATTAAGATGCTATCGATTACCTAAATGTGAAGTTTTCAGGAGAGAATGGATTCGCTTAATTAGTGATAGGAAATTGAAAAGTGTTTCGTTGCGTGATATTCCACCTCGCGTTGCCGTTTGCAAGAATCATTTTCTTCCTGCCGACTATTTTACTGCTACCAGACTAAAACCAGGCGTAGTTCCTACGCAAAATTTACCGTCGGTAAATTAGGATTTGGAAGAAAGCGATATAAGTCTACAGGATGAAAATGATCCGGGTGCCAGCAAATTATCTTACTTGCTTGAGGATTCCACTTCACCTTTAAAATATAGCAGAAGCCCTTTCAAATCTTATACCAGTCCACTGAAATATAATCAGTAAATATAATGATTTCGAACCACATGCAAAACGCAATTAACATTGTCACACAGTGACGATAATTTTACTTCAAATGTACGGTCTGCACAAGTTCGTGTATTTCGGTAACTTTGTATTGCCGCGGTGTGCATATTTTTATGGTTTTCATCGTCATATATAAAAAACGCATGTCAAACACCTTATTTCTTGACATATTTACTTTATTACTGTGTGATTGGAAGATGTCTCCAAAGGCAAAACTTAGATTATCGATTCTTTGTTGGTTCAATAACACAATTAAATATTTAAATGAAAATGATGCTTGAATCGTCATACTTTCAAAAATGTCCTACCAATTCTTTTTAAAGAGTATTATGAATTAGTTTAAAACAATGACGATATATGGTATTTTTTTCTCTATAGAATAACATCTTTCTTTGTTCAAAACATGCATAAAATTAATATTTTACAGTAATTTGATATTATTCGTCCCGCGACAAGCACAGTAATAAGGTCAAGTAGGTAGCGCATTACCCATCAATATTCTCCGCACAGTTATTTTTTGCAGCGTTTGTTAAGCCGTGTTACATATACTAACGAGCGTTATTGTGTAATATTATATGAAGTGTATTTAACTTTATTATACTAAATAATTTGTGAACTTTTGCCATTTTTTTTTGAGACATTAGAGATATTTAAGCCGTATTTATATAATATTGTAATGTGTATTTGAATTTATTTACTATTTAGATTTTTGTAAGCAAGTTTGTGATTTGTTTTTACGGTTTTTGTGACTAGTTTTTGGGACTCGTGTGAATTTTTTATTTATTTAAAATTGATGGGAGAGAGGATACTTTTGTCGACGAAAATTTTGAAGACTGTCTTTCCGATATACCGAGTGACGTTGAAGATGAAAATAATGACGCTCAAGAAGATAACAGTGAAGACGATGATGGACCAGTGTTACGTACTACTTCAAGACTGCGAGAAATGCATATATCATCATCATCTTAAGAATCTTCAGAAATCCCAGATATAGCGTTGGATTGGGCAGAGTTTGATCCTCCTAGGGATTTGCCTGATTTTGAAGGTGTACCGGGTCTGAAAGTTTTCCCTGAAATCCATCAAGTGTAGGGGATGTGACATCACTCTTCATATGAGATGTTTTATTCGAAAGAATAGTTAAGGATACAAATACGTATAGCGAAAAAAATCATCACAACCGTCTGAGGTCAGCCCATGCATGTAATTGGACCGATGTAACCATTCGAGAATTTAAAAAAGCATGCTCAGAACGGGACACCTGCTAGGATTTTTTTAAATGTTCAAAAATATATTTTGCAAATATTGATTTTATCGAAAAAAAAAAATGGTTGTGGATTAGCTAAGATGTTTATAGTTAAAAGTTTTACTGTATATTATATATATAAAACAGTTTATTCACGTCGTCTAAATATATTTTTTTCATTATATATTATTATGTTATTCAAACAAAGTTCGTTTTATTGATACGCGCTTCACAGTTTGAAGTTTACTGACGTAATTAAGGTCGATTGCTTAGCGTGGAGCGCTTCTCTAAATTCTTTACCTCTATAATAAATTTATCACCCGCGGCAAGTCAGATTTTAAAAAAAATATAGCTGTAAACAATGGGCTAATTGTGTATTAATGCTAAATACGTAATGGCCGACAGAACACTCAGATAAAGTATAGTCTGTGGATAAAGCTATTCAGGCCACCAACAGTGAACATTTAAAACAAAAATACTTACAATTTGAGGGGACTCTGCTTAAGTTATCATGTCATTTAGTAATATAATTTTTAGATAGGTATTAATGGATGGCTTAGGTATTAATAAAAGACAGGTATTGATAATATACATAGACATTGAAAGTATGTACAGTTATTGATAGAATACAAACCTATTGGGTATTGGGGCTGTAGGGTGCGCCTGCCATCTTGAAAAATGCATGCACCATATCTGTGTGGTGCTTAAGAGTCCTCTTCCACATGAAGTCGCACAAATAACCATGATAATTCATATTTATTTATTTATTTATTTATTTAATTAACATTGCAAAAGCTTGACAAATTATAAATTTAAAACTTTTACAATGGAGAAAAAAAATAGAACAATTTAATATTAAAATCAGTAGAAAAAAAATGGCAAAGAAGTCAACTGAGTAAGCTCCGACGAACTCTACTTTAATACATAAAAAATAGTATTCGTCGGAACTCACCCACGTCTACGTGGAATATGTCGACATCCGAAGCAATATTGTTGAACACCGTTAAAGCTCTCCCCATTGGCAGGCTGGTTCTACACCTTGGGGGAACAAACAATTCATGTCCACGATTTCTCAAAAAATAATCAGGAACATTTAGATTCACATTCTCAAGAATGGTGGAATTCTCATTTTGGCCACGTATAAGTCGAAAGAAATATATGGCCAGATACATTTCTCTTCGAACATTCAAACTATTGAAGTTAAGCATTCCTAAGAGAAAGTCAGTTGGATAAAGCCATGGGTAATATCCATACACCCTCATATAGAGAAGTCTCAAAAATTTCTTCTGAATCTTCTCCACCATAAGGGTATATTTCGAGCATTTTGGGGCCCAAACAATTTACCCACTCTCAAGTCTGCTTCGAACCAAAGCGTTGTACATTAATATTAGAACTTTAACTCCCGAAAAGACTCTGGTGGTACGGATGACAAAGCCCAACATTTGTAATGCTTTCTTGCAAGTAATCTTAATGTGATTATTGAATGTTAGTTTGCTCTCAAATTGTACGCCAAGATCTCTGACTGATGAAATTCGCGAGAGAATTCGGCCATTCATTGAATAACGGAAAAATAACACTCGCGACCCTCTTGTAAAGGATAAAAGATTGCATTTATCAATATTGAAATCGAGTTTGTTACACCGCCCCCAATCTATTATATTATCTATTGACTGAAGACGATGATAATCATGTAAGGTGACAACCTTCAAAAAAAGTTTCAAATCATCAGCGAATAACAAGAACATAGATTTTTTAATAACGCTTGCTATATCATTTATGAAAATAGTGAACAGCAATGGCCCCAGGTTTGAACCCTGCGGAACACCAGAGTACGTGCAAAACGGCATTGATTCGAAAAGCCCATACGATACGTATTGTTTTCTGTTCCTAAAATAACTACCAAAAAGCCTAACAAAACCATCAGACAAACCGATCAATTGGAGTTTTTCCAAAAGAATGTCATGATCGACCCTGTCAAATGCCTTCGAGAAATCATTGTAAGAACAGTCAACTTGCAGTCCTTTATCTAACGCCGTCGACACGTAATCCGTAAACACCATCAAGTTTGTGTCGGTTGATCTTCCGACTCTGAACCCATGCTGCTCATTAATTATAAATGGTTCAATCCTTTTTAAAATCATATGATGCATAATCATCTCAAGAACCTTAGCTGGCGCTGAGAGAACAGCCACCGGTCTATAATTTTCCACTGATGATTCTGCGCCATTCTTAAAAATTGGTGTAATCTTAGATATTTTCCATATTTCAGGGAAAATGCCTGATTTCATAACGAGATTAAATATATAACACAAAGGACTTTTGATGAGGTCAATACATCCTTTTAAAAAACATGTAGGCACCCTGTCGGGACCGAGTGAGCGGGTGTTTTTAAGTTTTTTGGTAAAAAAAAAAAAATCTGATTCATCGATTTGCATGACATCAATGCATTGGGCACCATTTGTACGACTTTTCAAAATTGATTCAATATTAAGGTGTGGTATATCATTTGAGTATACAGATCTGAAATGGCCAGCAAATGCTTCTGCCACCCCCAGACCTGCCACTTCATGACCCTTCCAATTCATTGTCTCAGCGAATCCACCATCTTTTCTGATAGATTTGATATGATTTAAAAAAAAAATGGATTTTCGCGTATGCAATCTTCCATCCTTTTCAAATATGTTCGGTAGGCTAATCGAATATTTTGTCTCAGCTTAGATCGACATTTACTAAAAATTTGATAGTCTCGAGGACTCTTAGAAGCCTTCCAGGCTTTATGATATAAATGCTTTACTTTAATGTCCCCGATAATCTGTGTTGCGTACTTCGACCCGAAACACCGAGAAATTTGAAATCCTCGATTTGGTATACTTTTTCCCCAGATTATCTCCGAAAGTCCTTTTTTTTTTTTTTAGCTCACCGAAGAATTTGAAATCCTCGATTTGGTATATTTTTCCCAACATTATATCCCAAATTCCAAGGCCCGGCCCGGCCCGAGCCCGACTCTCGATTGCGCTTACCCGCCCGAGCCCGTGGGCCAGGCCCGGGCCCGTGCAGACCTCTACGAGGCACACTAGAACGTACATCTCTCCATGTACGTTTTATGTTCTGAGTATAGGCACCCGTTGAAGGGTCAACGAAATTAACGCTATGGTTAACCTTCAGGTTCACAAGCAAAACAAGCAGCATTAGTTCGTCATTAAGTACTTCATCTTTACTAACCTTTCACAAAATTAATTATTGAATAGCCTGAACAGGATTGACCCATCGTGAAAGTCAGGTTTGTGGTTGATCTCGCAGGACTTTTTATGTGCCTAGGACTCTAGGATTATCTTTCAGTGGACTGGTATAAGATTTGAAAGGGCTTCTGCTATATTTTATAGGAATATACTCTGATATCACTTTTAGGGTGTTCACTGTCAATACTTGGTGGAAAGGCATTATATTAGTAAAAACACAATAATCCTTTGTACTTCATTCCACTTTATTTAATATGTCAGGACCGGTTTCGCTCATTACGAGCATCGTCAACTGATAAGAAATATAATTTAACAGTGCTATTTATACAAAAATGAACAGTTATAAACAACAATTGGCATTGAAAAGAAAAGGAAGCGGGGAAATTTTCTTAACTATCATTAAGCCTATCCACTATATTATTGTCATTATTAATGTCATTATTTTCATTGTATCACTTTGTCAAAGAATTCCCAAATTTTAATTATGTTTGTAATTACTTTCAATTCCCATTCTAAATTTATTAATCTGAGATGACTTTTTAATTATATGTTAGATGTGTTAAACATTTTAATTTTGTGCTATTTTAGAATCACTTTTAATGTAATTGGTATTTTCTTTTCAATGCCAATTGTTGTTTATAACTGTTCATTTTTGTATAAATAGCACTGTTAAATTATATTTCTTATCAGTTGACGAAGGTATTTCGGTATATAATAATGTTAACTCGACGTTTCTTTTGGTTTTTGGTGCAAGTAACCATTGTTTAATTCATTTGTTTCTTGTGCGTTGTTGCATGTTCTGATAAATCATCGACCATCAACTAACACAAGGTCGAGAGTATGTAAAAATAATAAACGTAGAGACAAATGCTTGTTTTGTCAGTCTCTATGGAACGTTTCTACATAATCTTATACCTTATATATATATAAAAATGATTTTTTGTATGTTTGCAAAAATTGGCATATATGGAATCGAATGCCACAGGTCCGATTGCGATAAAACTTCGACAACCTTTAAGCTGGCACTTCCGGGGAGGTTATAGGCATATTAAAATTAACTTACAGTGTCGAAAAAATAAAAGTAGATTTCAATGTTTTTTACACTCCAGTATAACAAAACAAATATGGCCGACGTTCGATTTTCTTTTTGAAATGCGGCCATTTTGTTTTCTTGTTTTGACAATTCAAATTTGTCGCTCAATTGTTTTGGAACGCTTCAAATCTGTCAAATTGTATGGTCAACATTTTGACATTACATTTAAATGTATTAAAATTGAAAATGCGAAATTGTTAACAAAGAGTTTTAATTGACTATTTTCATGAGGTTCAACGAATATTGTACAATTTTTTTTTTATATGCTTATGCTTATGCATGCATTGATTATACGTTTTAGGTTTGAAGGTCTTTTTGAACGTAGTAATAATCTATTAGCTGTGTCAAGTCATATAAGAACGTCCATGCAAGGTATGTAGCACCGTGTTATTTCGAAATCGTGTAAAAAGGCAGTCCAGTGTAATAATGTTCTTTTTTTTGTTGCATTGTCCCAGAAATTGCTGTCGAAAATTGAATGAATTTAAAAAAATATATTTGTTAAAATATTCAGTGCGACCGACAGACCATATAAGAATCAGTATGAGCCGTGCTAAAATATTATTCTATACTAGTTCTACTTTTGTAAATAATAGTAATTTTTATGAGTAGTTAGTTATTTCGTAAGAGTAGATGAAGAAATAAATATCTTATATTCTGGAATTCATATTTTTAAGGTTCCCATAAACTACAAATTATTAATAGTAAGAATACAATAACATTAATTAATGTTTTTTACTATTTATATTTATTTCATAATTTGTTTTAGGTAATTTTTTAGTAAGGTTCATCTTTTTAGAATCGGTAATCATCTTCTTCTTCTATCTATATCTATATATATAAAACAAAGTGGGGTTATTTACACCACGTATATCTCGAGAATTACTGCACGGATTTCAATGATCTTTAATTTATTTAATTCGTCTTTGTCTAGAATAGCAGAATAAGCATTAAAACATCGGAAAAATATCACGGGAAAGAAATTAAAAATAAAATAATATTCTCATACAGTTTTCAAATGACGAACAGCTTCAAATAATGAAAATGGTGTTTTATGCTGGTTTCAGGTAGATGACACTAGATGGTACTGTTTCCTACATTTATTTATACGACTTTTAAATAATTTTAAATTAGAGTATGGATTAGAATAAAAAAAATCGATGATATGAAATGAAAACGAAATAAAAACGGATTATATTGAAATAAGGTTATGTTTATAATTAGGTATGATAATTTTTTTGACAACAATATTACGCTGTTTGCACGAAAGTTTTTCTACGCTGAGATGCCACGTTATTACACATGGAACGCTATATCGAAGAAATTTTAACGTCGAAAGCAAGGCGATGCGGTTCCTGATCACCCGAATGACTACTGATGCTCTTGGTCATATTTACACAGTTCATCCGAAAAATGACGAATGCTTTTACTTGCATGTCAACAGCTCAATTTGCTTGAAAATGATACTCATTGGGACACGACAATCGCTGAAGAAATTAATTCTGAATCTCCAAGTCAGATACGCACATTATTTTCTATCATTATTTTGTCGTGCTTCCCATCGAATCCATGTGAACTGTGGAACAAGTACAAGGATGATATGTCGGAAGAAATTTTACATCGAATTCGTGTCAGTTCAGGGAATCCCGATCTCGAGATGAATGAAGAGATACATAACCAGGCTTTGCTTTAGACCATAGGTTCCCAAAGTGGTCCGTACGGACCCCCGGGGGTTCGTGAGGACTGCCAGGGGGTCCCTGATAGGACTAAAAAAATGGGGGTCCACGGACCGGAATCAATGGAATCAAAATCAGAACTTAAGGTACAGCTTAGAAAGGGTTACCAGCAGTTCTGGCAACAGAAAGATATCCCTGTTGCTTATCCTGTATTGTGGCCTATCGCAAGAAAGTTTTTGATAGCATTTCCTTCTTCGTACCTCGTAGAGAGAGGTTTTAGTGCAGTTACTAATTTTCTTACGAAAAAAAGAAATCGGTTGAAAATCACTGAACGTGGAGATTTACGACTGTACCTTACGAATTTGAACCCAAATATTGACCAATTGATATCGGAGCATCAGGTTCATCCCTCTCATTAACAGATTTTATTATTTTATGTAAGAATTTGATTGTGTTTTGATTTGTTCATATTCATTTTAAAAAAATCACTAATGATAAGAATAAAAAATTTACATATTTTTTTTTACAATTGTCCACTATACAAAAAACCCTATCACAGTGTGCTCATATTTGTATTTAAAAAAAAATAGAAAACTTGACTATTATGCATCCTGGGGGAGGGGGTCCACGAAGAATAAAATACTGGGCTTAGGGGTCCACGGGGGAAATAAGTTTAGGAACCATTGCTTTAGACCGAAGATATGTGTTACCTCATGTGCGGCAGTTTGTTAGTCTAGTTAGGAATGCCAACGCCAGATCGTGGAATGAACGACGCTTTCATTGAACCAATCAGTTCAAACGAATGTACCACTGTTGAACCCACAACAGAATGAAGTGTACGATACGTTAATGAATCCAATTGATGATGGAAATGGTGGCTTATTTTATTTCCGGTGGGAAGATATTCCTCATGTCATTGATTATGGCCACTGTTCGTGCGAGATCCGAAATTGCTGTAGCAATTTAGCGGCCACGTTGATAAGAAGATGGCGAACGGCTCATTCAGTGTTGAAATTGCTGCTAAACCTTTTAACGACAGAAAAACTGACATGTAAGATTTGCCGAAGTTTTGGTAGCAAGTAAAGTCATCACCTGGGATTAATGCACAATGGCGCACAAACGCGCATTGGAAGCACTCAATCGAATTCTAAAAGATCTGTGCAATGACTCAAGATGTTTTGGAGACGCAATGATTTTACTATCTGGCGATTTCCGCCAAACACTACAAATCATTCCAAGATCGACCGCTGCCGATGAAATAAACACTGGCCTCAAATCATCGACTCTGTAGCGATATGTGAAGAAACTTCAGCTGACCAAAAACATGCGAGTTGTATTTCTAAGCGATCCATCTGCCGAATATTTCTCTAAGCAATTGCTGACTATCTGTAACGGCCGTGTTCCTGCCGACGAATGCAATGGATTAATTTCGTTTCTGCCGAATTTTTGCAATTTCGTCTCATCGAAAGACGACCTTATCAACAGAGTGTTCCTGAACACCATTGCTAATCACAAACATCATAACTGGTTGAGTGAACGAGCAATTCTTGCAGCAAATAACAAAGATATGAATCATTTCAACTTCACAATTCAAAATCAAATCGTTAGTGCACTGCATTCCTTTAAATCTATCGACTGTGCCACGTGAATAACATCATTTCAATGTAATTAAAATACTTTTCATTTTGAATTTTGCACATTTATTGAACTTAATTCATTTTGAGTATTCATTTAAACTAAATTTAATTCAACCAACAACATTTATTGATTTTGAGGCGGTACGAAGTTCGTTGGGTCAGCTAGTAGAATAATAATTTTGAATACAAAAAAAGACTGAACATACGAAATAAAAGTCACACAATCATGATTAGAGAATGGAACAAATCGTGGAAAGTTATGGAAATGAATGTCTGTTTGTTCGTACTTTATGCGTTGTCTCACCGCTCATCCGATTACAATAAAACTTTGACAAACTTTTTGATTGCACTTTCGGGAAGGTTATAGGTCTTATATATAAAAATCAATGTTTGAATGTCTGCCATACAGTTCATTTTTGACAACGTATGCTTGCACTTGCGCGAAGGTTATAGTACAATTAAATTACAGTAGGTGGCGCGTGTGTTGCATCATAGACAATCGGCAGCAAACGTCAAACAGACAAAAAGAAAGCATGCACTTCAATAAACACAATTAAAACGCAAACATTTTCTTTTTTCGAGTGGCATTGCAACGCTTGCCGGGTACCGGCTAGTATGTAATAAAATAACATTGTTTTCTTACAGAATTAATTTTGACCAATCATTGTTTTAATTAATTCTATAAAATTATAAAAATAGTTTGAATCTTCATCTTTTTATTTTATTTTTCTAATTAAGTACAATACCAAAATGTCTAATATATATATACTAGCTGAACCGGCATGCGTTGCAATGCCACTCAAAGAAAGAAAGTGTTTGTGTTTTAATTATGTTTATTGAAGTGCTTTTGGATATATATTGTTTTTTTTTCTGGTGCGTATATGAATAGATCTTAAGGTTTTTCAACGCGTGAGCAGGCCAGATACAGCTGTCCATGTGAGAAGCATGGTTTTTAAAATTTAATCCACACACTTGTAGCGATTGTCCAAATGCGATTCGCACCGGAAACTGCAAACAATTTAATTCTAATGGCCTATCTGCCGGAATTATTGAGATGCTTGGAAACAGTACATCGTATCCTTTAAATTTTCCATTTAAAATTGTAGCTTAGATGATATTGTTCATTAATTTTTCACTGAAAGCCTGGCACCATTGCAAAGTCGTGGTGGATTTATATTTCGGAGGAGAATGATAGTACGCCAATTTTCAGTGTTAAAACGTGCGGTAGCATGCCTGGCAAATCAAGTGAGACAGCTTCGTCTTTATCAATTTATAGTATCGATGGACTTATACGTTGTTTTTTCTCTGGTATTTTGTTTGGAATCCTGAAGTTGATGGCATTACCATCGTTGTTTTTGGCTGCTAATATAACACGTTCACTGAGCCACTGATGATTTTGTAATTCTATGCGATATTTAGGAAAACTTTGTGCATAAATACGCTTATGGTTCCTGTAATTTTACAGAAGCTTGGTGGCAATGTGTGAATTCATCGATTTCCATTTTTCATTACCAATATCCGACAATTGTTTTTTAAAACGTTCAGCGGATGCGTCATATTGTAATTATACACGCATATTAGCTTTCAAAGTCAATTTCTGTACATGTCACCATAAAACTGATGATTTGAGACATGCACTTGATTCATCAGCAGCTGTTGAACGTGGTATAACTGGTAGAGTTTGTCGAAAATCACCAGACAATAAAAAAGGTGCGCCACCAAAGACCTGTTCATTTCCTCTCAAATCTTTTAGTGTACATATAGTGAAGATTTTCCAATGCCTTTTAATATGATTAAAATACTTCACCCATTCAGGACTTTTTTTTTGATATTGCATGTTGGTGTTCAAAGGCAATTTCTTTGCTGAATGCACTGTTTGACCACCATACAAAAGATTTGCTTTAATTGCAGATGAAGTGATTGCCAATGCAATATTGTTTCGGATCCAACGTTTTGGATTGTGATTGATTGCATGCATAATTCTGTCATACGCTGTCATGCGTTGTTCTGGGACCAATTTCGGAAGATTTTTTTGAACGAATGTACCCAATTCGTCGACATCGAATTGTGTTTCTCGTTGCAAATCACGGTCAAAAGAGTTGTTTGCATATCATTGTATCAGACGATCGGGCTTGAGCAGTGCAAGCTCGAACGGTTTCCAAACTTGCTCGTCTGTTTCTGAAGCTCGTTATGCCGTTTTCTTGCGTGCTTGAGTTCTAGATCAACTAAAAGCTAGTCGTTTAGGTGGCATAAATGTTTGACAGTGAAAGAAATGCTTTGTGACGACTATTACAAATTCACATGATAATTGTTTACAATACCCTTTGATTGTTTGACGTAACCATGGCTCGTATCAAACGTAACTAAGGAGTCATAAACAACTTGCTTATTTTGGACAACAACATAAATAATTTCGTTCTGTTTGAAATACGAACGACGGACGTCAAAAATATTGAAAACAAATTCTGGATAGGGACATCCTTCACCTAGCGGGATGAAATATACTTAAAAACTTATTCTACTATCTAACAAACATACATTTAAAAAATCATAATAATCGGTTAAGCCTATATGGAGATAGAGATCATTTTTAGAATAATTGAAATGTTTAAGTTTGCCAACAAATATATTTCGAAGAAAAAAAAAAGTTCTCGGGATATATATCGACAGTCCTGCAGTATTTAAATTGTAAATAATATAATTTTTATAATATTTGAAATGTTTTAAGTTTGCTAACAAATATATTTCGTAGAAGAAGAAATAGATCTCGGGACATATATCAACAGCCTTGCAGTATTTAAATTGTAAATTATTTAGTTTTTGGAATAATGTTGAAGTTTGATAACAACTATTTTTCGTAGTAGCAGAAATTTCGTAAATTATTGAATTTATGGAATAATGTTGAAGTTTGCTAACAACCATATTTCCTATTAGCAGAAATAGACCTCGTTAATTACTTAATTTTTGGAATAATGTTTATGTTTGCTAACAACTATTTTTCGTAGTGGCAGAAATTTCGTTAATTATTTAATTTTTTGAATAATGTTTAAGTTTGCTAACAACTATTTTTCGTAGTGGTAGAAATTTCGTTAATTATTTAATTCTTGGAATAATGTTTAAGTTTGCTTACAATCATTTTTCGTAGTAGCATAAGTTTCGTAAATTATTGAATTTATGGAATAATGTTTAAGTTTGCTAACAACTATTTTTCGTAGTAGCAGAAATTTCGTAAATAATTTATTTTTTGGAATAATGTTGAAGTTTGATAACAACTATTTTTCTTAGTAGTAGAAATTTCGTAAATTATTTAATTTTTGGAATATTGTTTAAGTTTGCTAACAACTATTTTTCTTAGTAGCAGAAATTTAGTAAATTATTAAATCTTTGAAATAATGTTCAAGTTTGCTAACAATCATTTTTCATAGTAGCAAAAATCGACCTCGGCGCATATATCGACAGCCCTGCAGTTTTTAAATTGTAAATTATTAAATTTTTGGAATAATGTTTAAGTTTGCTAACAACTATTTTTATTAGTAGCAGAAATTTAGTAAATTATTAAATCTTTGAAATAATGTTCAAGTTTGCTAACAATCATTTTTCATAGTAACAAAAATCGACCTCGGCGCATATATCGACAGCCCTGCAGTTTTTAAATTGTAAATTATTAAATTTTTGGAATAATGTTCAAGTTTGCTAACAATTATTTTTCGTAGTAGAAGATTTTAAAATAAAAGTCGAAATATAGTTCTATAAAATATCCATACTGTCATAATTTAAGATTTCGACTGAAGGTGCTTGGTGGAATTTCAATATTAAATTTGAATCATTCAAATTATGTACACTCCCACAGATTTTGTCACTAACGACCCGGGTTTCGCCTTTCGGCATCTTCAGGCGTTCAAGCGCACGGATGAACTTGAACATCCAGTTCAAGTTCATCCGTGCGCTTGAACGCCTGAAGATGCCGAAAGGCGAAACCCGGGTCGTTAGTGACAAAATCTGTGGGAGTGTACATAATTTGAATGATTCAAATCCATACTGTCGTTAGAATATTCCTTATGCATGTAAGAAATTAAAAAGATTTTCAAGGCCGGATGCAAAATATAACCATACCTTCCAATAACCGAATCAATGACACTGAACAAAATCTGTCAAATCAGCTCCCAGCCCTATAATTATAGCTTCAAAAAATCGAATCAGTATATTTGATTATTTAAAAAACTTCGTAGCGATGCAAACTTTCAAATAAAGTTCTCTCAATATTATTACGATGCTTCAGTTTTAAGCTAGGAAATTTGAATTTCGAACATAAAAAGACGTCCATTTCAATTGTTTTAAATTCGAACGACGGATGTCAGGAATATTGAAAAAAATATTCTGGAGAGGGACACCCTTCACCTAGCGGTATGAAATATACTTTACAACCGATTGTCATATCTGACAAATATATATAAAAAAATTCATAAAATTCCGTCAAGTCGTTACAGAGGAGTTTGGAGACAAACATGTGACACGAGATTTTTATATATATAGATGTAGATGTAGATATAAAAATGAATGTTTGTTTGTTACCTATTCGCTCCTATACCGCTCATCCGATTGCGATGAAATTTTAGTGACGTGTTGTGCGGACACCAGAATAGGTTTATGAATCAGCGGTGGGCTGCCAATGCGTTAATTTGTTTGTTTGTCTGGTATGCGTTCCTATACCGTTCATCCGATTGCAATAAAATTTTGCTGAGTGTTTGTGCGGACGCCCATAAATGTATATAAATCAGCGGTGGGCTGCCAATACGTTAGTTTGTCGGTTTTTTTTCCGTATTCGTTCCTATACCGTTCATCCGACTGCGATAAAACTTTGGTGAGTTGTTGTGCGGACGCCCGTGAGTGTATATTAATCAGCGGTGGGCTGCCAATACGTTATTATTTTTGTCTGTCCCGAATGCGTTCCTATGCCATTCATCTGATTGTGATAAAACTTGTTGGAAGCCTGCAAAGTTTTCTAAATTAGCCCAGCCAGCAGTGGGCTGCCAATGCGCTTACAAGGGGCTCGCTTTATATAAACGCAATTCTCGGTGTTCTAGGAAGCAGTGAGTTTTTTTTATCATTCTGATGGAGTACTTAAATAAGCAATCGATTGTTACTGAATACATTTACAATATGCAATTTACTGTAAACTTATCAATGTAAATTTCCGAAAATGTGTGCACTGATGCTGTCATCTTATATGTATAAAAAAATGAATTGTTCTATGTTTGTTTGCAAAAACTTCGGCATCTATGAATTCGAATGCCACAGGTCCGATTGCGATAAAACTTTGACAACCTTTAAGCTGGCACTTCCGGGGAGGTTATAGATATATTAAAATTAACTTACAGTGTTGAAAAAATGAAATATTCGTAGATTTCAATGTTTTTTACACTGCAGTATAACAAAACAAAAATGACCGTACGTTCGATTTTATTTTTGAAAGGCGGCCATTTTCTTTTGTTGTTTTGACAATTCAAATTTGTCGCTCGATTGTTTTGGAACATTTTAAATCTATCAAATCGTATGGTCAACATTTTGACATTACATTTAAATGTATTAAAATTGAAAATGCGAAATTGTTAACAAAGAGAGTTTTAATTGATTATTTTCATGAGGTTCAACGAATATTGTACAATTTCTTTTTTACATACTTATGCTTATAGCTTATGCATGCATTGATTATACGTTTTAGGTTTGAAAGTCTTCTCGAACGTGGTAATAATCTATTAGCTGTGTCAAGTCATATAAGAAAGTCTTTGCAAGGTACATATGTAGCACCGTGTTATTTCGAAATCGTGTAAAAAGGGAGTCCAGTGTAAAATATTTTGCTACAATCGATTGTTATAATAATGTTCATTTTTTAATTGCATTGTCCCAGAAATTGCCGGCGCAAATTGAATGAATTAAAAATTATATATTTGTTAAAATATCCAGTGCGACCGACAGACCATATAAAAATCAGTATGAGCCGTGCTACAATATTGTTCTACACTAATTCTACTTTTGTAGATAATAGTAATTATTGATGAGTAGTTAGTTTTTTCGTAAGAGTAGATGAAGAAATATATATCTTATATTCTGGAATTCATATTTTTAAGTTTCCCATATACTACAGATTATTAATAGTAAGAATACAATAACATTAATTTATGATTAATTTATGTTTTTACTATTTATATTTGTTTTAGGTAGTTTTTAAGATTCATCTTTTTAGAAACGCTAATCATAGAACGATAATTTTCGAATACGAAAAAAGACTGAACTTATAAAATAAAAGTCAATTAATCATGATCAGAGAATGGAACAAATCGTGGAAAGTTGTGAAAATGAATGTTTGTTTGTTCGTACATTATGCGTTGCCACACCGCTCATCCGATTGCAATACAACTTTGACAAACTTTTTGCTTGCACTTCCAGCAAGGTTATATATAGGTCTTATATATAAATATCAATGTTTGTATGTCTGCATACAGCTCATTTTGACAATGTATGCTTGCACTTGCGCGAAGGTTATAGTACAATTAAATTACAGTAGGTGGCGCGTGTGTTGTACATAGACAATCGGCAGCAAACGTCATCCATACAGAAAAATAAAGCATGCACTTCAATAAACTCAATTAAAACGCAAACACTTTCTTCGAGTGGCATTGCAACGCTTGCTGGGTACCGGCTAGTAGGGTATAAAAATAAATGTAAATAGAGTAGGGCAAAACATACAATTAATGGCCACTTAAGGATTTTTAAAATTATGTTCTTGATTTGTGGACACGTATCATCAGAAAGGTGAAATATAAAAATATCATAAGTTAAATTGTTTATTCATTGATGATAATCAATTATCGAAACATGTAAAAAAAAATATTTTGCACTTGAAAAATAATAAACCAAAAAAAAGGCAGAAATCTACAATTATTGGCCACCAAAAGATACAATTATTGGCCATACCAAAAATTGCAGTAAAAAAATAATAAAAAATAAAAAAATAATTAATGATGTAATGTTATGTTCCCACATCAATATAAAGTGTAAAATTCAGTGATTAATGCAATTTTAATATCATTTTCACGTAAGAATTATATTTTCTCATTTAATCGAGCTGAATGGACATACATTTCAAAATCGGAAATACCTATAAGGATTTAAAAAAATAAAATAACCATGTCCGCTCCCAATGTGGAGCATATGGACTCCTAATGGAGTTTATCTCAACAGAAGTATTTCTACGAGAACTGCATGTTACTCAGTTGCCCAACCTTTCTTTTTCCAAAGAGAGTAGGAATAGAAGGATAGGATTAGACAGGACTAGTGGTTAGCTAATCGCTTTTGATACGCCCCGTTCATAGGATAGGGTAGGTGGGAGGAGGGAATTCAAAAAATCACATACATCCATGCCTTCGGACAGAAATTCATAAATCAATTTATAAAACTGTCCGTAATGAGATTCGAACCCGTGACCTTCGTAGCCGAAGCCAACGACGTTCACCACTCGACCACACAATCTATGTTATCAAAAATTAATAATCCAAGTTCGTTATTATTTTTGACGTGTTTTATCAATTCATCTAATGCTGAGTCTGAATAACTGAAGTCAAAGGGTTCAGAAATTTTATAATCAATGTTCTTCGATCATTCAAAAAAAATGTTTCGGCATTACTAATATTTTTTTTCTGCATTTAATGATAATGTTTTTTTTGATGACGTTTACTCTATTGCGTGAAAAAAGTTTTAATTATTGGCCATCAAAATCACAATTATGGGCCAGGTGGCCAACATTTATATAGGATTGACGGAAAAATCTGATAAATACATGGGTGATTATAAATATTTTCAAAATACTATTTTCGAAATAAAATTGACGATTTAAATTGGCCCTTTGTTCAAAGAGCTTGTGCACCACTGGTGTGGATGTTTCGTTTCGCATGACTGATTTCAGATTGGGACTGTAACAAATTTCGATGCCTTTTTGCCTTTGAGCCTCATTCAAATAAATATTCAACTAGAATCATTTATGACTTTGTTTTTAGGACATTGTTAGTATCATTTAGGGCTTCCAAACCGGTTTAAACCGAAACCGGTTAACCGGTTTTTCGGGTGTTTTGAAAAAAACCGAAAACCGGTTTATTTTGGGCGGTTAACCGGGTTAATAAAAAAATCTTTTTCTGCTTTGAACACCACGAGCTTTTATTTAACTATTCATATGTAGAGTATAAATATTTAAAAATGTTGTATATAATAAGAGTATTATAAGTAGTTCAATATACTAAAGTATTTTACTGTTCAATTGTCTAATTTCTGTGACATATTAATAAGTATGTAGTCGAAATCATGGACAACTATACTGCTTTCAATCAAATATCTGTAATACGAAAGGATTCTCAAAATATCAATGATAATAAAACAAGTGAACCTTATTGAATCAAAAATACGTTCATCATTATATCTTTTGAATGAAAAAAATATCCGAAGCGAAAACTTGTGCTGTTACAAAGCAATTAAAATATTAGTAAACAAAAATTTATAATCTAAATTTTTTTCACGTATTCATTTCAATTATTTCATTTTATTCAATTATTAACAATATAATATTGGATATGGAACTTAAATATTGTTCTTATTCCGAGATTGCTCTTATTCCGAGAAAGTAGTAAGTACCTGAACTTAAAAATATGCAAATTTATATTCACTTTTTTTGCAGCATAATACATACATAAAAAGGTTAAGTGACCAATTCCATGTTTTATTATATCTTTTTAGTTATAAAACAATTCAATTATAAAAGGTTTTTTTTTATTTTCTAACAATCGGTGCCATAAATCATCGGCTACTTTAAGGGCTCGGTGTCTTTCCAATATGCACATGTGGTAAACAAAAATAATAATAAAGACGAGCAAAAAGGTATTCGAAGTGTGAAGTATACAATTGAACACTAGCTGAATATGCGTTACATTTCTTTTAAGCAATTATTTAAAAATGTTACAATGTTATACATACGGCATGGCCATACAATCGTAAGGACACGAATGCATGTTTGCGCATAGTGAAAATTGGTATTTTTGAAACATTGGTTAGTGTGGTACTAAAATTGGTTTTTTGAAAATAAATCCGGTTTAAACCGGTTACCCGGTTTATTTATTTGAAAAAAACCGAAAACCGGTTAGTTTAAATGTCCGGTTAATTGGAAGCCCTAGTATCATTATTGCACAAATAGATATATTTATATCTCTTTGGTTACAATATTGTTGGGAAATTCAATTTTAAACTTGGCTCTAATACACATAAAATTATTTCATTGTATCCAATATAGGAGTTTTACCTACAATTAAAACTCTTATTGTGTTTCCAGCAATGTCCAAGATCCCATATGAGAGAAAGGCTTTTCTCTTCAAGCGATACATCTAATTCCTTACACTGGCAATACCAATCCCTGCTCTCCCCGCTCCTTCTTCTTTACCCACGCCACCCAAGGGACGCCATCTTTGCTTCATTATCACTCATGTGCACCAGGTAGAGGTTACCTGGACCTTGGACATTGCTGGAAACAGAATAAGAGTTTTAATGGTAGGTAAAACTCCTATATTGTGTGTTCCGATGCAATGTCCAAGATCCAATATGAGTGAATTGTTTGTTATCGCCTGGTGGCTAGGGTAAGCGCCAATAATGTGAGGTCTCGACTAACTAATAGTTACGTTTAAGACCTGCCATCGTATCTATCTATATTGGTTGGAAAAGGTTAGCAAGATGATCGTTTGGTAGGGTCTGCTCGCCTTCATTCCTTATGACATCTCGTTTATAGTGTCTCCAAAAGGTAGACTCGTGCTGCCAGTTACCCCTTGCTAATATATTGTCAAGAGTAAAATTTTCTAGCCAGTTCGACGATGCTGCAGTTGAACGTATACTGCCGGGGGATGTTTCTATCCCTGCTTCCAGTAGGACCTATTTTACCCAATTTCCTATGATGGTTCTGGAAGCTGGCTTTTCTAAGCCCCTTGACGTTATAAAGAGCATACACGTCCTACAAGTCACCAACATTCTCTCTCCTCTCCTGAGAGGTCTCTATTAACTTGTGAAGCCAATAAACTGGGTCAACGTTCTGTATATCCCCTTTCTGAATCGTCCATCCTGATTGCTGATGGTTTGCGGAGTCGGTCTTGGAGCCAAATGCTGGCCGTAAGGTAATGTGGTCCTGATTGTCATTAAAACCTTCAGCGTAATACCTCAACAATGTCAGGTCATGTACCCGTTGCCCCGATGTTAGTAATAACAATGTTGCAGTCCTACCTAGGATACCTCGTATAGGCTCATTGTCGGTGGTGTTGTGTCGCTTAGGTGACACACTACCTTTCTCACATCCCATATAGGTGGTTTAGGGGGCTTTACACTCGCTACTGAGATTGCCCGTAAAACATGTCTCACCGCTGAGTTACCACTAATCTGCTCTCCTCCTATCGGGTTGCAAAACGTCGCTATGGTCGATTTATGGACCAGTATCGTGGAGTATGCCAAACCGTCCTGGAGGAAGAGGTTTGCTAGATATCTGGCAACTTGTTCTGGTCGGGGGCTATTTGTAGCAATTGAATGGGCTCTGCACCAAGAGGTCCATTTAACCCATGCCAATCGGTAAGTATTCAGGATAAATAACAAAAAAAGAGGGAAAAAGATTAAAATAATAATTATATAAAAAATAAAAAAAAACAGATCAAAAAAAATATATATTAACTGATCAGATAAGCATAACCCCAATTAATTGCAGCTCGAGGTTACTGAATCAACCACTAGTGTCACATGTAATGCCTACGTATGAGAACTAATAACACTACAACAAACAAAGACCACGCACCCGCCTACGCCCAGGTAAATCCAGGACGCTACGCGGGAAAAGCAACATCAAAATACAACAGATGAAAGGGAAATTGGAGCTCGGCTCCACCATCCCCATAATTTGATGTATAGATATCAATCAAAGTATTCAGATTGGATTGACGCAACCCTGATGACAATAACCTCTTTTATTCTGGATCCCATTCTCGTATTAAATCTTCCCACCCGAAATCTTCCACAATTGAAGAGATAGTTTCTGTATCTCTGGAGGTGGTCGGCCGGTTGATATGTCCACTAGTACTGCTTCCAGGTTCGTTATTGTGTGCGGTGGATCTAGTGCTCTCAACTGAAGGTCCTCTCTCCAAAATGGTTTCCACCAGTTCGGCACTTTGAGGAAGTATATTCCTCTCGCTGTGTTTAAGTGAGCCAACACTTGCGGGATCATGTTTGGTGGTGGGAAGAGCCATGCCAGCTCGTAATCCCAAGAGCGGCTAAATGCGTCGTGAAACGAGGCGTAACAGTCGTTGCAGTCGCGCGATACGTACCTTGGAACTACTCTAGATTCTCTTGATGCGAACAGGTCGATCTCTGGCATGCCCCATTGATTGAAGGTCTGTGCTGTTGCTGCGCTGACCAGGTGCCACTCGGGAACTTGTGTTCCGTGAGATAGGCGGTCGGCGGTGCCATTGTAGACTCCGGGTAGGTACTGTGCCATTAGTAAGATCTTGAATCTGTCGACTAACCCCATGAGTTTTTGCGTCAAGTGAAGCAGGTCCAGCGACCTCGTACCTCCTTCTTTGTTCAAATATGCCGCCACTGTTCTGTTGTCTGTCTGCACGAGAGTCTTTGTTCCTCTCATCGTCCAAGCCTGTAGCTTGACAGCTGACAGAACTGCATGCAGTTCCTTCCTGTTGGAGTGCCATGATTTTTGACTTTCTTCCCACTGTCCTGACATGAAGATGTCGTCCAGTTGGGCTGCCCAACCTGGGTCCACTGCGTTGGCTGTCAAAAAGTGGCTGAAGGTGGGTCTGTGAATAGGTGTCGTCGCTCCGACTGCTTGGTCCTACCATTTCATCTCCTCTAAGGCTGGATCTGGAATCTGAACCATAAGATGAGGCGCTAAGCTTCGCAACTGACGGCTGTTCCGTTGAAGTTGGCGACAGTGCAGTCTTCCTCGTGGAACTACAAAAGCTGCAAAATTTAGTCTGCCCAGAAGGCGTTAGGCTGATTTGAGGGACCATTGTCCTTTCATTGTCGTCTCCAATATTGTGTTGCGGAGTGCTTCGCTTTTCTCTTTGGATATGCTCTTGCTGTTTGTGTGGGTGTCCCACATAATCCCAATAAATTCTAGTCTCTGGCAAGGAACAATGACTGATTTGTCGAAGTTTACTGTCGAATCTAGTTTCTGTAAAAAAAAAAACATCTCTGGCCTGAAGGGCCAATTCGTCCTGGGACTGATTTGCGATTAGGAAGTCGTCGAAGTAAGTTACCATCCGAACATTGTTGTCTCGGAGGCGTTCGGCTACCCAGTTTGTCAGAGATGCAAACATTCGCGGGGCTGCCGATAGTCCAAATGGGAGGCTTGTGAATTGGAGAAGTTCTCCCTGAAAATAGAGGCGTAGAAAACGTCTGTGACGTTTGGCGATAGGGAGATGCAAGTATGCCTGATGCAAGTCTATCTTGATTATCCAATCTTTCCTCTGCAGAAACTATGGAATCCGATTATGGTTGAATAATCTGAAAGGCTTTGGGCCTAAAAACACGTTCAGGCTCCTCAAGTTGAATACAGGGCGCTTTCCACCATCTCTCTTTTTTACTGAAAACAGCTGCGAGAGGTAACTTGCTGTTTCGTCGGCCTTTTCTAATACTTCTACTTGTTTTAAAGCACTTATCTGGGTCTGCATGTCGCTCGTCCTTGGGGTCTGGAAGTCTCGCAGTACTTTTGGTGTTGGAAGAAGTAGAGGTGGCTTCCTCGTAAAGGGTATGCGAGCTCCTCTTATCATCTTCAGAAGGGATGTAGGTGCCCCTTCCGCCTCCCACACTTCCTTGAAGTGGCGGAGGCAACCCCCCTTGAATGGCCTCGAGTCATCTGAGGCGGCGACCTCCACGAAGACTCCTCTCGGTGCCTCCTTGGGTACTTCTCTTCTGTATGGGAGTCTGTGGCTGGCCTTATGTCTAATAGGTCTTCCTTCCTCCCTTCTCTTGAAGCTCGGAGCAAGGATAGGCTCTCGAAAGGGCAACCTGGGATTTCGGACGAAGGACCTGCCTTCGCCTGGCACTCCTGGGGCTCTTGGGCTTCATGCGCCATTCCTCTAGTGATCTTTTCAATACCGCCAATCTTTTTTAGGTAAGCTGCTAACCTTTCTTCATCAAAAAGGCATTCCACACTTGGGGGAACCTTTGCTAGTCCTTCCCTGATATGTGTTTCTTTAACTCTGGCTAGTAGTTGGGTTCGACGGTGTTGAACTTGCTCTGCCTTTCTACCACAAACAATCTGCACGATATCTTCCGATATCATGTGGTGGGTGGGTTCTACTGGAGGCCGCAGGAACTCTCTTGCCAATTCATGCGGTCTAGCGTCGGTTGGCGGTGTGGTCGGCGTCTCGCATCCCCATCGGGACATCAACAAACTGAACAGTTGAGTCATCTGACTCTCAAGTTGGCTGATGCGATCGCCCTGCCATGCCTCCAACGTGTGTCCCTCGTCTTTCTACGAATTTATCACACATTTCGCACTTACTTCACTTAGACTAAATAGTAAACACAAGATAGATCTCAGTAATGAGCAATCTAAATTAACAAATAATGCGAAGTTAGTGTCTTAAAGAACGGATATAACCTTTTGATGTATGCTTGTCAAAAACGCGCCAATAATGAATCAAAGATGGCGTCCCCTGGGTGGCGTGGGTAAAGAAGAAGGAGCGGGGATAGCAGGGATTGGTATTGCCAGTGTAAGGAATAAGATGTATCGCTTGAAGAGAAAAGCCTCTCTCTCATTTTGGATCTTGGACATTACATCGGAACACACAATATTTAATCTGTTATCTTCTGACTTGTACATCACAATTAATCTCTAAAAACAGAAAAAAAATATTTATCACAGAACTAGTGTAATATAAGCCAGTTTTTAATGGATTTAAATCATGAGTGTAAATAAAGTCCGTCTCGAAATTTATGTTTTGCAGGCGGTGCCTTTGAAGGCGTTAAAGACACAATATCACCCTTCGGCTACAAACGAGGAGAAGCGTTGACGCTGGACACGGAGACCCCGACTGGATCGTCAGCCGAAAGAAGCCCACAGATACAACGATATGTTCAACTCATTAGAACCTTCCGATGGGGAAATCATCGGAGCTGGTAATTTATTTTTTTATATTTCATTTATAAATATGGTTTTTTTTCCTACAATTGATAAATCGATCGTCTATTTCATTAGCCAGGCTGTTTTGAGATAATGAGAAAAAAATATTCAAATGGTTACCATAAATACATTTTACTTGGGTTATCCTTAATTATTCTTAATTCTATTTTTTTATGCCCCTTTGCCGCCAAAAATTTCTCTATTTTGACGTCAGTGTATAATGGTAAAAGTTCACTGATTTCATTCACATAACTTTATTTCTTATAATGATTCGATTGAAGTTTTAGTCATAAAGAGTTTCAATATAGCACCAATAAAACGCCAATCTGTGGGTAATAACTTAAAAAAAAAACTCGACAACAACTGGTTTCAAAATATTTGCCCCCGGAATGTCATGTTTTTCTTTCAAATGTTTTTCAAGACGAAAAGACTATTTTTATTTTTTTGTTCATCTGCGGTTCATTGTGGTATTCATTGGCTATGAATGTGTTGCTATTCAAAATCTGTATCAGGCATACATGCGTCAAGGGTTAAATTGTTATTGAATATTGTTTAAAAAGTTCCTCTTCAGATATTAGTTGTGGCTTGACCAAATTTGATAACAGTTGTTTTGATTGAGTAAAAATGTAAATCGGTATAATTACATCTACATTCGTGCATGTGCTTTATGAATTATATGATTGTTTAGCACATTGAAACTAACTCTCACGATTCCATATCAAAACACATTGAAGTAATGCTCACTTGAGATTGTTTTCGACGTCTGCTATACTTTCTCATTATAACTGTTTGTGTTTGACTTTTTAATATGTCAATATTCTAGCGATACTCAATCTATTTTTTCCAAGTCTGCACAAAGATGGCAATAAATAATATATCGATCACTTTATTCACTAGGTGCAGAGCAGTTACGTTTGTCACAGCTTACTACAAATAAGCGAGGTGTTGAGGCATTTCAACAAGGACAGTACTACGAAGCAATTGCCATTTGGCATGAAACTCTTAAGATAGCTGATGTTGATAATACAATTATCAATACTGCTGATTACGCTTCGATTCTTTTTAACAAAGCCCGTGCTTATGAAAAGCTGGGATGTTTGTATTTAGCTCAAAAAGGTTATGATGACGTTTTAATAAAAGAACCTCATCATACGAAAGCTAAAAAATCTTTAAAAACTGACGAGAAACTGTTAGAGAATTTTAAATTAGAAACAGTAAGATATAGCGTACAGCAATTTCTAACGGTAGAAGGCCAAGGTAATAATGAGATAAAAATTAGCATTTTAAAAGAGATAGATCAAATTGAATATGGAACTTTAGTAAGGCAACTCGCTTACAAAAAAACTGCAAAGGAGGTTAAGAACCTAGTAATAATCCTGAAAGATCTTGGCTATTTAACCACCAAGCTGGGAGAGTTAAGCGACGAGCTAAAATATTATACCGAGGCGGCAGTATTTTACCAATATGTCATTACTATAGTAGATGAGAGGTTAAGTTCTGAGAGTGAGAACGAGTTTACAGAAAAAATGATAACAGATTCATATCAGCAGTTAACCTATATACAAAAACTGATATATTCAGCTGTTGATGGAGTTCCAAAGCACGCACCAATTGTACAAGTGGAGTCAAATGGTAATAATCAGATACTATCAAGTTTGCGAATCAAAGTTGATCTAGAACTTTTTCAAAAAAAGGTAGATGCTGATAATCAAGCTAAAGTACACATGCCATTAGAAGAACAGGCACGCAATATTCTATTTAAATTAAGAAAAGAAGTAGCAGAGGAAATCGTAACAATAGAATCTAATCGTACTAAAAGTGTAAAAGCAGGTAACACTGATGCAGAAAAGGAGCAACAAGTAGCCCAACAAGAACAAGAAACCTACTACGTAAAAAAGACAAGAAAATTATTCGAAAAAATAGCAACTGATATGGGAAATTTCCTAAAGAAGCTATATGAAGAAAGTGAAACAGAACTAGGCGAGCGACCTTGTGAATATGCGGTAATAGGACTTGGTTCAATGGCATTAAAGCAAATGACACCCTATTCAGATTTAGAGTTTGCCATTCTTACGGAGAATGAGGATTATAAACAAAGTAACGATCCAAAGATAAAAGGATATTTTAAAAACTTAAGCCACTTGGTAAATTTTAAGATAATCAATCTAGGGGAGAGCATCATTCCCACCAGTAAATATGGTTTAGATATGAGTCATCTAGTACACGTAGTTGTTAACTATGATCTAGGAAGAAAAACACCACTTGGAAGAATAGAAGGTGAAAAACCATATGAGTTAATAAGAACTGTAGATGAGATGCTCCATTATGTGCGTAATGAGGAAGATAAAGCTAGCCATATAGATAAGAACCTGCCATATATACTAGAAAATGTTTCTTATGTGCATGGAGATGAGAAACTTGTGGAAACTTATAAAGGTAAAGTTACAGAGTTTCTGCACGATAAAAACAAAGATGACTTATCTCACAGATTAAACTGTGAGATAAGATCCATTAAGATACTAAAAGAAGGAGCAGTGGAAATTGACTATCATCAGCCAACACAAGGTCTCGAACTTAAGAAAACTGCGCATAAAGGTGATGTTGACAAATTGCAACCTGAATTACTTGCTACTAAAGGTCGATTATTTAATGTTAAGCAAGAGATCTACCGATTACCTGATCGTATGGTATATGATCTTGGTATATATTTTGGTATTGAAGGAGAAAGCAGCTGGGATACCGTCGATAAATTAGCGAGTCAAGGAATAATCAGTCCACAGGCAGCAATTAATCTAAAAAATGCTATAACTTTTTCTACTTCCCTCAGATTAAAAACATATGTTCACCATAAAGCACTGAAGGATGATATGGCTATATTTCCTAGACTAGCTAAAACTGAATCTGAACTTAAAGAACAAGCTCAACAGATATTCCACTTATCTGAAGAAGATTTAAGAGAACAGGGTGAATTGTTTCAATATTTTTATATTGCATTACCTTTACATGAAAGTTTAAAAGATTTCTGTTACCAATATCAAACATTATATGATGAAAGTAGAAAAACTTTTTTTAAAAACACTAAATTTTATGTAGATGATTCTATTAATAAAGGGCTTATTCATTATAGATTAGCACAATATAAGGAAGCTCAAAGAAATTTAGAGAAAGCGTTAGACAATCCACATAATCAAGATAATTTGCTAGTAAGAAATACTTTAGCAATTATATATATTAGTTTTGGTAATAGCAATCAGGCTATAGAACAATATAAGTATTGTATAAATATTTTTCTTTCCCGAAATGAACCTTATCCTGCTTTTCTTTTGAATAATCTAGCGGTCGCTTATATTTCTGAAGGACAAAATGATAAGGCGATTGAGTGCTATAAGAAGAACCTGAAGATAAATGAGATCATCTACCAAGATCAACCTAGTCTTATTGTTGCTGCTTCTTTCAATAATCTAGGTAAAGCTTATTACCATAAAGAACAATATGATCTGGCGATTGACTACTACGAAAAGAGCCTAAAGATGTACAAACTCATCTACAAGGAAGAACCTAAATCGGAGGTTGCTGGTGTTTTAAATTATCTAGGGAATGCTTATGAGAAAAAAGGACAATATGATCAGGCGATTGAGTACTTTAAAGATAGCCTAGAGATGTACAACCTCATCAACAAGAAAGAACCAACATTGGATGTTGCTGATTCTTTAAATGATCTAGGGGCTCTTTATAGAATATTAGGACAATATGATCAAGCAATTGAGTACTTTGAAAGAAGCCTAGAGATGTACAAACACATCTACAAGGAAGAATTTCATCCTCATGTGGCAGGATCTTTAAATAATCTAGGCTCAGCTTATAAGATTAATGGACAATGTGATCAGGCGATTAAGTACTTTGAAAGAAGCCTAGAGATGTACAACCTAATCTACAAGAAAGAACCTAAATCGGAGGTTGCTGGTGTTTTAAATAATCTAGGGAATGCTTATAGTAAAAAAGGACAATATGATCAAGCAATTGAGTACTGTGAAAGAAGCCTAAAGATGTACAAACTCATCTACAAGGAAGAATTTCATCCGCATGTGGCTGCTTCTTTAAATAATCTAGGAGAAGCTTATGAGAAAAATAGACAATATGATCAGGCGATTAAGCACTATACAGATAGCCTAAAGATGAAAGAACTAATCTACAAGAAAGAACCTCATCCGGATGTTGCTAATTCTTTAAATAATCTAGGGTTAGCTTATCAGGAAAAAGGACAATATGATCAGGCGATTGAGTACTTTAAAGATAGCCTAGAGATGTACTACCTCATCAACAAGAAAGAACCTGCATCGGATGTTGCTGACTCTTTAAATGATCAAGGGGCCGTTTATAGTACAAAAGGACAATATGATCAAGCAATTGAGTACTTTGAAAGAAGCCTAAAGACGTACAAACAAATCTACAAGGTAGAATTTCTTCCGAATGTGGCTGGCTCTTTAAATAATCTAGGCTCAGCTTATCAGAATAAAGGACAATATGATCAGGCGATTAGGTATTTAAAAGATAGCCTAAAGATGTACAACCTCATCTACAAGAAAGAACCTAAATCGGAGATTGCTGGTGTTTTAAATAATCTAGGGAATGCTTATAGTAAAAAAGGACAATATGATCAAGCAATTGAGTACTGTGAAAGAAGCCTAAAGATGTACAAACTCATCCACAAGGAAGAATTTCACCCGCATGTGGCTGCTTCTTTAAATAATCTAGGGAATGCTTATAAGAAAAATAGACAATATGATCAGGCGATTAAGTACTATACAGATAGCCTAAAGATGAAAGAACTCATCTACAAGAAAGAACCTCATCCGGATGTTGCTAATTCTTTAAATAATCTAGGGTTAGCTTATCAGGAAAAAGGACAATACGATCAGGCGATTAAGTACTTTGAAAGAAGCCTTAAGATGTACAACCTCATCTACAAGAAAGAACCTAAATCGGAGGTTGCTGGTGTTTTAAATAATCAAGGGAATGCTTATAGTAAAAAAGGACAATATGATCAAGCAATTGAGTACTATACAGATAGCCTAGAGATGAAAAAACTAATCCACAAGAAAGAACCTCATCCGGATGTTGCTAGTTCTTTAAATAATCTAGGGAATGCTTATGATGATAAAGGACAATATGATCAGGCGATTAAGTACTTAAAAGATAGCCTAAAGATGTACAAACTCATCTACAAGAAAGAACCTCGTCCGGATGTTGCTGCTTCTTTAAATAATCTAGGAAAATCCTATGAGAAAAAAGGAAAATATGATCGGGCGATTAAGTACTATACAGATAGCCTAAAGATGAAAGAACTCATCTACAAGAAAGAACCTCATCCGGATGTTGCTTGTTCTTTAAATAATCTAGGCACAGCTTATGAGGAAAAAGGACATATTGATCAGGCGATTAAGTACTTAAAAGATAGCCTAAAGATGTACAACCTCATCTACAAGAATGAACCTACATCAAATGTTGCTGGTTCTTTAAATAATCTAGGGAATGCTTATATTAAAAAAGGACAATATGATCAAGCAATTGAGTACTACGAAAGAGGCCTAAAGATGTTCAAACTCATCTACAAGGAAGAATTTCATCCGCATGTGGCTGCTTCTTTAAATAATCTAGGAAATGCTTATGAGAAAAAAAGACAATATGATCAGGCGATTAAGTACTTTACGAAAGCCTAAAGATGAACAAAGTCATCTACAAAAAAGAACCTCATCCGGATGTTGCTAGTTTTTTAAATAATCTAGGTTCAGATTATAAGAAAAAAGGACAATATGATCAGGCGATTAAGTACTTTGAAAGAAGCCTAAAGATGTACAACCTCATCTACAAGAAAGAACATACATCGTTTGTTGCTGGTTCTTTAAATAATCTAGGGAATGCTTATAGTAAAAAAGGACAATATGATCAAGCAATTGAGTACTATGAAAGAGGCCTAAAGATGTTCAAACTCATCTACAAGGTAGAATTTCATCCGCATGTGGCTGCCTCTTTAAATAATCTAGGAAAAGCTTATGAGAAAAAAGGACAATATGATCAGGCGATTAAGTACTATACAAAAGCCTAAAGATGAACAAAGTCATCTCCAAGAAAGAACCTCTTCCGGATGTTGCTAGTTCTTTAAATAATCTAGGGTTAGCGTATCAGGAAAATAGACAATATGATCAGGCGATTGAGTACTTTGAAAGAAGCCTAAAGATGTACAACCTCATCTACAAGGAAGAATTTCATCCGTCTATTGTTGCTTCTTTATATATTCTAGGGAAAGTTTATAATGCTCAAGGAAAATATGATCAAGCCAAAAAGCATACTAGCCAAGCTTTGGAAATAATATCTAAGTTTCAAAGACCACCCTTACCAAAATGAAATACAAAATTTGATTGTAAATGTAGCTGTAAAAGCTTTTCTAGAAAATCTAATCTTACTACCAAAAGTGATTTTGTAAATTATGAGAATAGATTTTTTTAATAAAAAAATATTATAGACAGTAGGTTAGTTTTGTAATCTGATAAAAGTGTTAATACAGTGGAACCTCTCGTAACGAGCAAAACAGATTGTGAAAAAAAATCCTCCTTAACGAGCGATGTTTCGCATAACGAGTGACACAGAGTTTTGGAAAGATTACTTTCTCATCGTTGCTTGCCTCAAGAAGATTGACAAGGCGTATGAAGGGGTTACCAAGAGAACCCTCACTTCAGCTTGGAAGAAGCTTTGCCAAGGAATGTTGTGGAATGTGATTTTAAGGGGTTTGAAACAGTACCTGTAGACTCTACTGTCATCGAGGTTGCATCTTTGGCCAATACCATGGGACTGAAGATGGATAACGACGATATTGATGAGCTTGTGAAAGATTAGAGTCAAGAGCTGACCACCGAAAAGCTTATGGAGTTGCATTGTTTTTCACTGCAAGAAGTTATGGAAGAGAGTTTATTAGTGGAGAAGGAGGAAGTAGCATAGCAACAATAAGAGCATTTCTGGCGCAATAAGAGAAAAGCTGAAAGTATGTGAAACTGTTGCATCGTACATTAACTCTTCCGTACCCTTGCAGCAACAGCGGACCTCGGCCTTTAAACCTTTAAAATACCCGTATTATAGATTTCGAAAAAATATGGCTTTTTTCTATTTGTTAAGAAAATAGTTTTACATATAAATACAAGTTTAAAAAAATATACATTCAACGTCTTAGTATAATTATACATAATTTGAAAGTCTCGTCGATATTATCATCGAAACATATAGAATTATCGAGCATGAGATAGAAATATATAAATATCAATATGTAAGAGTGACAAACACTTTAGTTTTGCCGAGCGAAACAATTAGATGAATTCCACGAGTAAGACAGAGAACGCAGAAAAAACAATATGCAATTGCGTTTGAACAATGTTATCTTATTCCTTGAGGTTTATCAGGTCAGACGAGCGATCATATTCCAGACGATAGTGTTCCCGTAACCGCATTCCGATTCTTGTATTCCATTGACTAACTTCGCGAAGTTTACTTTGTTATATTCATTTATTGATTTGGCATTTACTTGTTAGAACTCCAATATAACAGGGTAAAAATAGCAACATATTTAGCTCTACAGTTTTTTAGGATAAATTAAACTGATATTTATTATTAATTACATTACATTAAATTTATTAACTATGGCGTTAGTGTTTCGAAACATATAAATATGTTGAACGATTTTTTCACTCAATATTATGTGACCGTGTTTATTTGATAGAGGTGTGTACAAACTCACTGATAGTAACAATATATTTTTTTTCTTTTTTAAATCGGTGTCAAACATTACGTTACGTAAATAAGTGTACGTATAAACCGCCGAATTTTAGGTTTTTCGTAATAATTTTAAATATGTTTGTCAAAAAGCTTTATTTTCCTTGCAAGTTTCCAAACACATATAATATATCAAAAATGTTCATTATATTTTTTTATATAATAAATAATTTTACATAGATAACGTATTTACGCGTGTGATTGATTCTTTCCATATCCCTTCCACCACCCGACAACGATTATTAGTTGTGTGACGCTGACTGTATCGTTTCAAACGTGATCGAGACACGTCCCGTCTACTAGCTGTTGCACAGAATTTTAATTCTTGCTCCTTTTGACAATTATGCATGATGTGTATAAGTATTTTCAGGTTTCAGCCACAAATTATGACACAAAACAAGTACTATACACTATGTAAAACCATATGGCATTTTTTGAAATTGTCATTTTGCTTTAGAAATGCGTTTATATGAAAAATTCTACACGGTCACAGAATGTTACTGAATGGTCTGCAAAGGGATTTTTTAGCACGGCAAGGGAAGGGTTAATTAGCATCACCCTAATAAGGAGGTGGTTATGCGTTTTACAAATTTATTGTTTCAAGGTTATAAAGTGTCGCCAAAAACATATGTCTGCTAGTAAAAAAGAATTAATTATTTGTCATAAATAATAAACAAGTCGATTTTTTATCGTTTTTTGTAAATTGAAATCGCATTCTAGGTTGTTACGTTCCTTAACAATTTATAAGTATGTAATTTTACTTGAATACACATTAAAAAAATAAAAAATGATTTTTTTCGGCATGAAACGCATTATTGTGTTTTACATTGTTTTATGCTGGCCACTGACATGCGCCAAAAATCCTATTTTCCCATTAAAGTTTAGCTCATACAATAAATCAAGACCATTTAAGTTAAAATCGAGTGAATTATGTTTGTTGACGAGCTAACACCCGATACCCAAACGTGCAGATCGTCACTAACCTACCTCAAAATTGCAATTAAATTATAAAACAATATTAAATATGCAATTCTAGTACTCTATAATCATGTTCTAGAAAATCTATTTCATCAGAATTGGACGTTTATATTATGCAAAAAGATACAATCTCTCAAGCATTGTGTGTGTAAGTAATTGAAAGTTCAACAGTTAGTTAACCATAAAATAATACTTAAGTTTTTATTGTGTTACAGTATTGATTTGTATTTTCATCAGTTTATAATGTCTGTGATGAACGAAGCCGGTCACAATCGTTATTGAAATAATCTGAAATTAGTACATAAGAGTAATATTTTGTATACATAAATATTTACGATACCTAAAATTCCATCCCCCTATCCGATCTATAAAGCAACGTGCAGCGAGAACGATTAGCTTACCGGTAGTTCTGTCTTAGCAAAATCTCTGTATGATTATATAGACTCGTAATGAAGTTTATTTAAACAATTTTTTCTACGACACTGTTTGTTACTCAGTTGATCAACCCTCTTTAAAAAATATTCGATTATATATCCATAGATTCCGCATGTATAAATTCCTCATAAATGTATATAATATTTTCATTATTACTTATCAAATTAAGAAATTATTAATATTGCTTCATAATCGGCAAATATCGCTTTATATTTATCCTTTTGATTTAAACTCTTTGAGTAGTGAGTTTATTTTTACAAAATTTGGATTGTTTGTATTTTTTGATTAATTTACCACACACAAAAAATATAAAAACATTTTTTTTTGTTTATTGGTCAGTCTGGTAAGAATATGGAATAATATTTCGTATGGTAAATATTTATTTTATAATTTTACAATGCATAATTAAAAATGTAAATATACAAACATATTTTTACTTTTCAACAATTTTCAAGAACCTATTACTTCCAATTTGGGCCTAGATCTTTTTTTGCTTTCATCTGTAGACAAGCTTATTCTATTGACGTTGATTTCAGGACGGGAATCGCGCCGAAATTTAATTTTACGCTGAATAGTGTACGACTACCGATTTGTGTACAAATATGTATAAGCCTTTTAAGAAATTGTTAAAAGCTAAATTTAGATACTAATTTGGCATTTGCAGCTTGTGTCCTTTTGATAGAACGTGTATCAAGTTTGATACATTGTGATTATCGAAAAAACCTCTTGAAAAACTGTGGGTTACGTCCTTTTTCCTTTTCATAGTCGATATAATATAGATAAATAAATCCACGTTTAGACATATTTGTGATGAGGGCAGAGCGTCAAGCCGAAATAGCTATCAACAATCAAAAAAAGTTGTATAGCTAAAATACATCTATCTATATCTATCTATATATATATAAAACAAAGTCGGGTTATTAACACCACGTTTATCTCGAGAATTACTGCACGGATTTCAATGATCTTTGATTTATTAAATTCGTGTCAGCCTAGAATAGCAGAATAAGCATTAAATCGTCGGAAAAATATCACGAAAAAGAAATTACAAAGAAAATTAATATTCTCATAGAGTTTTCAAATGACGAACAGCTTCAAATAATGAACATTTTGTTTTATGCTGGGTTCAGATAGATGACACTAGATGGCACTGACACGATCGACTTTTAAATAATTTAAAATTTAGAGTATGGATTAGAATAAAAAAAATCGATGATATGTAATGAAAACGAAAGAAAATCGGATAATATTGAAATAAGGTTATGTTTATAATAAGGTATGATACATTTTTTGACAAAAATATTACGATGTTTGCACGAACGTTCTTTTACTATGAGATGCCACGTTATTACACTTGGACGCTACATCGAAGACATTTTAACGTCGAAAGCAAGGCGATGCGGTTCCTGATCACCCGAATGACTACTGATGCTCTTGGTCATATTTACACAGTTCATCCGAAAAATGACGAATGCTTTTACTTGCATGTCAACAGCTCAATTTGCTTGAAAATGATACTCATTGGGACACGACAATCGCTGAAGAAATTAATTCTGAATCTCCAAGTCAGATACGCACATTATTTTCTATCATTATTTTGTCGTGCTTCCCATCGAATCCATGTGAACTGTGGAACAAATACAAGGATGACATGTCGGAAGAAATTTTACATCGAATTCGTGTCAGTTCAGGGAATCCCGATCTCGAGATGAATGAAGAGATACATAACCAGGCTTTACTTTAGATCGAAGACATGTGTTACCTCATGTTCGGCAGTTTGTTAGTCAAGTTAGGAATGCCAACGCCAGATCGTGGAATGAACGACGCTTTCAATCGAGAATTGGAACATGAACGTGAATATCGTGAGAACCAATCAGTTCGATCGAATGTACTACTGTTGAACCCACTACAGAAGGAATCGTACGATACGTTAATAAATGCAAT
>CM062834.1:21598911-21771712 GCA_031772345.1 Himalopsyche anomala
CGCATTGACCAGAACACTGTGATTAGGCGAACCTTTTGTTAGCGTATTGGCAGCCTACCGATACGTTTTGCCATCCTTTCAACGCTTTTATTACATCTAATCTTTTATTATATTACTCAAAACATCAATGTTTTGACTTTTGATCGTTTTATGATTTTTTTTTTTTATTCCATATCCGCTCCCTATACGGAGCATATGGTCACCACGAAGTTCCTCCATGACTCTCTATCTCCAGCCAGTCTCCTTGCTTCCTCCCAGGTCATCCCAGCGTCCCGCAACTCCGCTGAGTACATCCTGTGGATGGTCATCAGTGGCCTTCCACGACGCCGGTATCCATCCGGTTGGAAGAAGAGACAGGCAGGGTTCAGGCTCTCTTGAGGCATCCTTAACACGTGTCCAAGCCAGGACCACCGCCGCTTCTTTATTTTGGACGTAATAAAAGGCTGGTTAGTCCGCTCTCTAATCTTCGTATTCCTGACAATGTCAGACCATTTCACTCCAAGCATTCGCCGCAGCCATCTGTTTTCGAAACACAGTATACGGTTACTCTGCGCTTTCGTAAGGTGCCATGATTTGCACCCGTAAAGCAGCACTGTCAAGATACATGCGTTGAACAGGAGGCACTTGGTTCTGACCGAGTACAGCCGTGAATCCCAGACTTTCCGCATTGAGTTAAAGGTTGCTCCAGCTATCCCTAATCGGATCGCGAGCTCTTTACACGGATTGCCATCTCCCGTGATGTGTACCCCCAGGTACCTGAAACCGTCGACTCTTTCGATGTTTTGACCGGCGTTCGTCAAAGGGTAGTGTGGGTCCGGACAGGCACTGTTGCAGAGTACATTGGTTTTACTCGCATTGATTTTAAGACCGATGCGATACGAGTTGCTCTGCAGTTTATCCATTGTATCTTGAATACCCTCGACAGATAGGCCATCGATATGTATATTATCAGATCATCTTTAGTCAGCCAAGCATGCTGTGGCAGCACTATGGACTTCATAACGGGACCTCTTATTCTCGCCAATAGAATGTATGCCATTACCTTGCCAGGTATACTGAGAAGAGTTATGCCTCGGTAATTATTACAACTGAGGGTATCACCTTTTTGGTGGAGTGTTAACACCTCACCGTCCACCCAGTCCCTAGGACAACGCTCACCGTCCCACACCTTGGCCATCAGGTGATAGAGAGGATGTAGGATGGGGTTAAGACCACATTTCAGAAATTCTGAATGTATACCGTCTCCACCTGGTGCTTTGCCGTTTTTAAGCCTCTTCACTGCCAAGATAATTTCGGCATGTGTGTTCGTATGATCTGAAATACCGGACACTCGACGGAGGTCCATAAATGTAGCCTATTCGGTTACGTCAAAGGGGTCCTGGGGGGGCGGTCGGTTCAGCAACTCGCAGAAATGATCCTTCCAAATCTTTTTACCGCTTTCTGCGTTTGATTCTATCGCTCTGTCAGGGCCGCGAACGAGTCGGTAATCGCTTTCCGCAGACCTCACGAGTGATTCTAAATAACTTCTTGGTATCATTTCTGCGGAACGCCACCTCAGTTGTCTCAATTTGCCGATCCAAGAATCGGCGCTTGTCAAGTCGCGCAGACTTCTTGACAACCTAGTCCTGATTACGGTAATCAGCGCGACGTTCTTAAATTTTTCAGGGTCCATGTGTATTTATGTATGTTTTTATGCCGGAAGATAGTTCGGCCAATGTTGAGCTCATTCATGATAGCGAATTCAAACAGTCTCTCACCATTGTCGTTTGCGGTTCCCAGACCATGCCATCCCATGACTGAGGACCCGAGAGCCGGATCAGCCCCTACTCGCGCATTATAATCCCCCATTACTATCACGCGATCCCTAAAGGGGATTGCTGCAACTGCCGCATGAAGGGAGTCGTAGAAGGCGTCCTTTGCTTGCTCATCGGCGTCCTCAGTGGGGGCATAGCACAGTCAGACTAGTCCTGAAGGTGGCACGTATCAATCTCTCAGAGATCGGTTCCCATTTCAGAAGGCAACGGGCCGCTCTCCCAGACATCAATACTGCCACCCCCTGGCGATGATATTGACTCTGGCCAGAAAAGAACAACATGCACCCCTCCAACAGCTTCTTTCCTGCGCCTTTCCAGTGTATCTTGCTCACTCCTAGGATATCCATAGTTTCGCAAGATACGGGTAGCATGCAAGTCCTTTCCAGAAGGGCGCATGGTACAGACGTACGTACCAATGCGCATAGTATATTTGTTGGAGAGGACTTTATCTTCTCGGCCCATGGTTCTGCTGGGTTGTCTAGTTTGGTTTCCGGATGTCCGAGGCGCTTGTGGCGGTGTTCTAATCGTTTTTAATTTAAGGATGCAGGGTGATCAACCCTGCGCTCCCGAGGCCCGGCATTTCCCTCTATTTTAGCATAGGCACATCAGCTGGCATTGACATACCCACGTGGGACCCCCAGCCATTGACCACCAACTTTTTTATATAAAAAATAATATTTCACCATGTTGAACTTTCAAAAAAAAATTGCGTACATTGAGTAAATCGCATAACAAAAGTAACGATGCCGTCCAAAAATATCACAAAAAAAAAGATTGTGTTTATACAATTTTTTTCAACACTTTTACCCTCTGCGGCCCGCGAAAGATTAGAAAATTAATAAAATGGCCCTTCAGTTGACGATGCTCGTAATCTTCGAAACCGGTCCTGACTTATTAAATAAAGTCGAATGAAGTACAAAGGAATATTGTGTTTTTACTAATATAATGCCTTTCCACCAAGTATTGACAGTGAACACCCTAAAAGTGATAAATGGCCCTTCGTTCAAAAAGCTTGTGCACCACTGGTGTAGAGGTTTGGTTTCGCATGACCGATTTCAGATTGGGACTATTAACAAATTTCGATGCCTTTTTGCCCTTGAGCCTCATTCAAATAATAATTCAACTAGAATCATTGATGACTTCGTTTTTAGGACATTTTTAACTCTCGCGGCTCTGAGACTAGCTAAATACTTCTCTGCCGATGGGGGTGGTTTAGGGACCCCAGTGGTTTCCTCATTATTGGCCTTATTCTTATGAATTTCAAAAAAAAAATAGTCTAAAGGCTTTAAAATCTCTCTGCATCATTCCTCATACATTTTTTTATAAAAATCCATTTTTAATAAATAATCATATTTTAAGTTGTGCGTAAAAAAGACGTCATCCCAGCACACATATGAAATTGCAACTGAGGCGTTTAGCCCAGCTATCTTAAGAACGATCGCTGATAAGCGTGCGCTTATCTCGTAATCGCGTTATTGCGTATTTATATAAACTACAAAAGGTCCAAAAAACTATGATATAAGAATACCTTAATTATAAACATTGTATCACCCATATTAAAATAGATATTTAAGAAAATGTGGGTATTGGGGTCGCATTTCTTGAGCTTAGAACCGGAAAAGTTAATATCATTATTGTACAAATAGATACATATCTCTTTGGTGACAATATTGTTGGGAAATTGAATTTTAAACTTGGCTCTAATACACATTAAATTATCTCATTGTATCCAATATTTAATCTGTTATCTTCTGACAAATACAGGTAGTCCCCGACTTATGACGGTTCGAAATACGACGATCCACACTTACAACCGAAAAAAAATTAGCAATTCTAAAAAATTTGAATTGGATCACGGGGCACCATTGCACACAGCTGACTTACTAAAAAAATATAAATCATGTCCTTGATTCTTCTTCAAGATTGTCGTGCTTTCCCGGAGATAATGTCTGATGGCAGACGTTTCTACAAAGCCCAGGAAATATGATGTTTTCTCCGACCAAGTTTTGGCCTTCCAAAAACTGTGAAATACGTGCAGGAGTTTCTCTTTTGTTATTTTCTGACTACATGAATTTGTATGCATCACTTTCAATTTTTATAAAAATCTTATTCCCATAGACTTTGCTTGACGTGGGAATTTACCTTGAGTTTATCTCGAGTGACTTACAATAAAATTCTCATCGAATTTTTCTTTTGTGAGGTTCAACTTTAAAATATTTTTGCACATTTCGACTACTTTAGGTGAAATCATAGCTATAAAATATGAACCATATACCCGGTACATGTGCATTAAGATCACATGCTTCATATTTATTTATTTTTTTGAATGATGGCACATAGTTTGCTTTCTATCTCATTTATTATGTTGTATTGTTACATTGTTCATACTTGAGAAAGCTGAGAAAAAAAATAGTAAAACTGTATATTAGCTAATTTTCGCATTCTGTATAATTAGCTAATAGCTGCCCCCCCCCCCCCCTTTGGAGAATTTATTTTCCATTTTTCTAATTTATGAAAACCTCACTTTCATATAATTTGATAAATCGGTCCCAAAAATCAAAATATAGCGTCAGTATGAAAAAAAATTGTTCTCCAAATTCGCGCAAATTTTTTTTTTTTTTTTGATTATAAAAATACAATGAGAAACAGATACATATAATGTATACAAAGATAATTGTATTCACTTATAGGAGTTATTCGCTGTTGTCACTGTTGGTTATGAAATATAATCGTTCGCGATTTTCTGGACGAATGTATTGAATGTTGCTTGAATCTGAATTTTGCTTGGACTCATTTGTTTAAGTGCTTTTTTCAAAAAAAAAAAATTATCACAACTATTTTAATATAAGCCAGTTTTTAATGGATTTAAATCATGAGTGTAAATAAAGTCCGTCTCGAAATTTATGTTTTGCAGGCGGTGCCTTTGAAGGCGTTAAAGACACAATATCACCCTTCGGCTACAAACGAGGAGAAGCGTTGACGCTGGACACGGAGACCCCGACTGGATCGTCAGCCGAAAGAAGCCTACAGATACAACGATATGTTCAACTCATTAGAACCTTCCGATGGGGAAACCATCGGAGCTGGTAATTTATTTTTTTATATTTCATTTATAAATATGGTTTTTTTTCCTACAATTGATAAATCGATCGTCTATTTCATTAGCCAGACTGTTTTGAGATAATGAGAAAAAAATATTCAAATGGTTACCATAAATACATTTTACTTGGGTTATCCTTAATTATTCTTAATTCTATTTTTTATGCCCCTTTGCCGCCAAAAATTTCTCTATTTTGACGTCAGTGTATAATGGTAAAAGTTCACTGATTTCATTCACATAACTTTATTTCTTATAATGATTAGATTGAAGTTTTAGTCATAAAGAGTTTCAATATAGCACCAATAAAACGCCGATCTGTGGGTAATAACTTTAAAAAAAAAACTCGACAACAACTGGTTTCAAAATATTTGCCCCCGGAATGTCATGTTTTTCTTTCAAATGTTTTTCAAGACGAAAAGACTATTTTTATTTTTTTGTTCATCTGCGGTTCATTGTGGTATTCATTGGCTATGAATGTGTTGCTATTCAAAATCTGTATCAGGCATACATGCGTCAAGGGTTAAATTGTTATTGAATATTGTTTAAAAAGTTCCTCTTCAGATATTAGTTGTGGCTTGACCAAATTTGATAACAGTTGTTTTGATTGAGTAAAAATGTAAATCGGTATAATTACATCTACATTCGTGCATGTGCTTTATGAATTATATGATTGTTTAGCACATTGAAACTAACTCTCACGATTCCATATCAAAACACATTGAAGTAATGCTCACTTGAGATTGTATTCGACGTCTGCTATACTTTCTCATTATAACTGTTTGTGTTTGACTTTTTAATATGTCAATATTCTAGCGATACTCAATCTATTTTTTCCAAGTCTGCACAAAGATGGCAATAAATAATATATCGATCACTTTATTCACTAGGTGCAGAGCAGTTACGTTTGTCACAGCTTACTACAAATAAGCGAGGTGTTGAGGCATTTCAACAAGGACAGTACTACGAAGCAATTGCCATTTGGCATGAAACTCTTAAGATAGCTGATGTTGATAATACAATTATCAATACTGCTGATTACGCTTCGATTCTTTTTAACAAAGCCCGTGCTTATGAAAAGCTGGGATGTTTGTATTTAGCTCAAAAAGGTTATGATGACGTTTTAATAAAAGAACCTCATCATACGAAAGCTAAAAAATCTTTAAAAACTGACGAGAAACTGTTAGAGAATTTTAAATTAGAAACAGTAAGATATAGCGTACAGCAATTTCTAACGGTAGAAGGCCAAGGTAATAATGAGATAAAAATTAGCATTTTAAAAGAGATAGATCAAATTGAATATGGAACTTTAGTAAGGCAACTCGCTTACAAAAAAACTGCAAAGGAGGTTAAGAACCTAGTAATAATCCTGAAAGATCTTGGCTATTTAACCACCAAGCTGGGAGAGTTAAGCGACGAGCTAAAATATTATACCGAGGCGGCAGTATTTTACCAATATGTCATTACTATAGTAGATGAGAGGTTAAGTTCTGAGAGTGAGAACGAGTTTACAGAAAAAATGATAACAGATTCATATCAGCAGTTAACCTATATACAAAAACTGATATATTCAGCTGTTGATGGAGTTCCAAAGCACGCACCAATTGTACAAGTGGAGTCAAATGGTAATAATCAGATACTATCAAGTTTGCGAATCAAAGTTGATCTAGAACTTTTTCAAAAAAAGGTAGATGCTGATAATCAAGCTAAAGTACACATGCCATTAGAAGAACAGGCACGCAATATTCTATTTAAATTAAGAAAAGAAGTAGCAGAGGAAATCGTAACAATAGAATCTAATCGTACTAAAAGTGTAAAAGCAGGTAACACTGATGCAGAAAAGGAGCAACAAGTAGCCCAACAAGAACAAGAAACCCACTACGTAAAAAAGACAAGAAAATTATTCGAAAAAATAGCAACTGATATGGGAAATTTCCTAAAGAAGCTATATGAAGAAAGTGAAACAGAACTAGGCGAGCGACCTTGTGAATATGCGGTAATAGGACTTGGTTCAATGGCATTAAAGCAAATGAAACCCTATTCAGATTTAGAGTTTGCCATTCTTACGGAGAATGAGGATTATAAACAAAGTAACGATCCAAAGATAAAAGGATATTTTAAAAACTTAAGCCACTTGGTAAATTTTAAGATAATCAATCTAGGGGAGAGCATCATTCCCATCAGTAAATATGGTTTAGATATGAGTCATCTAGTACACGTAGTTGTTAACTATGATCTAGGAAGAAAAACACCACTTGGAAGAATAGAAGGTGAAAAACCATATGAGTTAATAAGAACTGTAGATGAGATGCTCCATTATGTGCGTAATGAGGAAGATAAAGCTAGCCATATAGATAAGAACCTGCCATATATACTAGAAAATGTTTCTTATGTGCATGGAGATGAGAAACTTGTGGAAACTTATAAAGGTAAAGTTACAGAGTTTCTGCACGATAAAAACAAAGATGACTTATCTCACAGATTAAACTGTGAGATAAGATCCATTAAGATACTAAAAGAAGGAGCAGTGGAAATTGACTATCATCAGCCAACACAAGGTCTCGAACTTAAGAAAACTGCGCATAAAGGTGATGTTGACAAATTGCAACCTGAATTACTTGCTACTAAAGGTCGATTATTTAATGTTAAGCAAGAGATCTACCGATTACCTGATCGTATGGTATATGATCTTGGTATATATTTTGGTATTGAAGGAGAAAGCAGCTGGGATACCGTCGATAAATTAGCGAGTCAAGGAATAATCAGTCCACAGGCAGCAATTAATCTAAAAAATGCTATAACTTTTTCTACTTCCCTCAGATTAAAAACATATGTTCACCATAAAGCACTGAAGGATGATATGGCTATATTTCCTAGACTAGCTAAAACTGAATCTGAACTTAAAGAACAAGCTCAACAGATATTCCACTTATCTGAAGAAGATTTAAGAGAACAGGGTGAATTGTTTCAATATTTTTATATTGCATTACCTTTACATGAAAGTTTAAAAGATTTCTGTTACCAATATCAAACATTATATGATGAAAGTAGAAAAACTTTTTTTAAAAACACTAAATTTTATGTAGATGATTCTATTAATAAAGGGCTTATTCATTATAGATTAGCACAATATAAGGAAGCTCAAAGAAATTTAGAGAAAGCGTTAGACAATCCACATAATCAAGATAATTTGCTAGTAAGAAATACTTTAGCAATTATATATATTAGTTTTGGTAATAGCAATCAGGCTATAGAACAATATAAGTATTGTATAAATATTTTTCTTTCCCGAAATGAACCTTATCCTGCTTTTCTTTTGAATAATCTAGCGGTCGCTTATATTTCTGAAGGACAAAATGATAAGGCGATTGAGTGCTATAAGAAGAACCTGAAGATAAATGAGATCATCTACCAAGATCAACCTAGTCTTATTGTTGCTGCTTCTTTCAATAATCTAGGTAAAGCTTATTACCATAAAGAACAATATGATCTGGCGATTGACTACTACGAAAAGAGCCTAAAGATGTACAAACTCATCTACAAGGAAGAACCTAAATCGGAGGTTGCTGGTGTTTTAAATTATCTAGGGAATGCTTATGAGAAAAAAGGACAATATGATCAGGCGATTGAGTACTTTAAAGATAGCCTAGAGATGTACAACCTCATCAACAAGAAAGAACCAACATCGGATGTTGCTGATTCTTTAAATGATCTAGGGGCTCTTTATAGAATATTAGGACAATATGATCAAGCAATTGAGTACTTTAAAAGAAGCCTAGAGATGTACAAACAAATCTACAAGGAAGAATTTCATCCGCATGTGGCTGGATCTTTAAATAATCTAGGCTCAGCTTATCAGAATAATGAACAATATGATCAAGCAATTGAGTACTTTGAAAGAAGCCTAGAGATGTACAAACACATCTACAAGGAAGAATTTCATCCTCATGTGGCAGGATCTTTAAATAATCTAGGCTCAGCTTATAAGATTAATGGACAATGTGATCAGGCGATTAAGTACTTTGAAAGAAGCCTAGAGATGTACAACCTAATCTACAAGAAAGAACCTAAATCGGAGGTTGCTGGTGTTTTAAATAATCTAGGGAATGCTTATAGTAAAAAAGGACAATATCATCAAGCAATTGAGTACTGTGAAAGAAGCCTAAAGATGTACAAACTCATCTACAAGGAAGAATTTCATCCGCATGTGGCTGCTTCTTTAAATAATCTAGGAGAAGCTTATGAGAAAAATAGACAATATGATCAGGCGATTAAGCACTATACAGATAGCCTAAAGATGAAAGAACTAATCTACAAGAAAGAACCTCATCCGGATGTTGCTAATTCTTTAAATAATCTAGGGTTAGCTTATCAGGAAAAAGGACAATATGATCAGGCGATTGAGTACTTTAAAGATAGCCTAGAGATGTACTACCTCATCAACAAGAAAGAACCTGCATCGGATGTTGCTGACTCTTTAAATGATCAAGGGGCCGTTTATAGTACAAAAGGACAATATGATCAAGCAATTGAGTACTTTGAAAGAAGCCTAAAGACGTACAAACAAATCTACAAGGTAAAATTTCTTCCGAATGTGGCTGGCTCTTTAAATAATCTAGGCTCAGCTTATCAGAATAAAGGACAATATGATCAGGCGATTAGGTATTTAAAAGATAGCCTAAAGATGTACAACCTCATCTACAAGAAAGAACCTACATCGGAGATTGCTGGTGTTTTAAATAATCTAGGGAATGCTTATAGTAAAAAAGGACAATATGATCAAGCAATTGAGTACTGTGAAAGAAGCCTAAAGATGTACAAACTCATCCACAAGGAAGAATTTCACCCGCATGTGGCTGCTTCTTTAAATAATCTAGGGAATGCTTATAAGAAAAATAGACAATATGATCAGGCGATTAAGTACTATACAGATAGCCTAAAGATGAAAGAACTCATCTACAAGAAAGAACCTCATCCGGATGTTGCTAATTCTTTAAATAATCTAGGGTTAGCTTATCAGGAAAAAGGACAATACGATCAGGCGATTAAGTACTTTGAAAGAAGCCTAAAGATGTACAACCTCATCTACAAGAAAGAACCTAAATCGGAGGTTGCTGGTGTTTTAAATAATCAAGGGAATGCTTATAGTAAAAAAGGACAATATGATCAAGCAATTGAGTACTATACAGATAGCCTAGAGATGAAAAAACTAATCCACAAGAAAGAACCTCATCCGGATGTTGCTAGTTCTTTAAATAATCTAGGGAATGCTTATGATGATAAAGGACAATATGATCAGGCGATTAAGTACTTAAAAGATAGCCTAAAGATGTACAAACTCATCTACAAGAAAGAACCTCGTCCGGATGTTGCTGCTTCTTTAAATAATCTAGGAAAATCCTATGAGAAAAAAGGAAAATATGACCGGGCGATTAAGTACTATACAGATAGCCTAAAGATGAAAGAACTCATCTACAAGAAAGAACCTCATCCGGATGTTGCTTGTTCTTTAAATAATCTAGGCACAGCTTATGAGGAAAAAGGACATATTGATCAGGCGATTAAGTACTTAAAAGATAGCCTAAAGATGTACAACCTCATCTACAAGAATGAACCTACATCAAATGTTGCTGGTTCTTTAAATAATCTAGGGAATGCTTATATTAAAAAAGGACAATATGATCAAGCAATTGAGTACTATGAAAGAGGCCTAAAGATGTTCAAACTCATCTACAAGGAAGAATTTCATCCGCATGTGGCTGCTTCTTTAAATAATCTAGGAAATGCTTATGAGAAAAAAAGACAATATGATCAGGCGATTAAGTACTTTACGAAAGCCTAAAGATGAACAAAGTCATCTACAAAAAAGAACCTCATCCGGATGTTGCTAGTTTTTTAAATAATCTAGGTTCAGATTATAAGAAAAAAGGACAATATGATCAGGCGATTAAGTACTTTGAAAGAAGCCTAAAGATGTACAACCTCATCTACAAGAAAGAACATACATCGTTTGTTGCTGGTTCTTTAAATAATCTAGGGAATGCTTATAGTAAAAAAGGACAATATGATCAAGCAATTGAGTACTATGAAAGAGGCCTAAAGATGTTCAAACTCATCTACAAGGTAGAATTTCATTCGCATGTGGCTGCCTCTTTAAATAATCTAGGAAAAGCTTATGAGAAAAAAGGACAATATGATCAGGCGATTAAGTACTATACAAAAGCCTAAAGATGAACAAAGTCATCTCCAAGAAAGAACCTCTTCCGGATGTTGCTAGTTCTTTAAATAATCTAGGGTTAGCGTATCAGGAAAATAGACAATATGATCAGGCGATTGAGTACTTTGAAAGAAGCCTAAAGATGTACAACCTCATCTACAAGGAAGAATTTCATCCGTCTATTGTTGCTTCTTTATATATTCTAGGGAAAGTTTATAATGCTCAAGGAAAATATGATCAAGCCAAAAAGCATACTAGCCAAGCTTTGGAAATAATATCTAAGTTTCAAAGACCACCCTTACCAAAATGAAATACAAAATTTGATTGTAAATGTAGCTGTAAAAGCTTTTCTAGAAAATCTAATCTTACTACCAAAAGTGATTTTGTAAATTATGAGAATAGATTTTTTTAATAAAAAAATATTATAGACAGTAGGTTAGTTTTGTAATCTGATAAAAGTGTTAATACAGTGGAACCTCTCGTAACGAGCAAAACAGATTGTGAAAAAAAATCCTCCTTAACGAGCGATGTTTCGCATAACGAGTGACACAGAGTTTTGGAAAGATTACTTTCTTATCGTTGCTTGCCTCAAGAAGATTGACAAAGCGTATGAAGGGGTTACCAAGAGAACCCTCACTTCAGCTTGGAAGAAGCTTTGCCAAGGAATGTTGTGGAATGTGATTTTAAGGGGTTTGAAACAGTACCTGTAGACTCTACTGTCATCGAGGTTGCATCTTTGGCCAATACCATGGGACTGAAGATGGATAACGACGATATTGATGAGCTTGTGAAAGATTAGAGTCAAGAGCTGACCACCGAAAAGCTTATGGAGTTGCATTGTTTTTCACTGCAAGAAGTTATGGAAGAGAGTTTATTAGTGGAGAAGGAGGAAGTAGCATAGCAACAATAAGAGCATTTCTGGCGCAATAAGAGAAAAGCTGAAAGTATGTGAAACTGTTGCATCGTACATTAACTCTTCCGTACCCTTGCAGCAACAGCGGACCTCGGCCTTTAAACCTTTAAAATACCCGTATTATAGATTTCGAAAAAATATGGCTTTTTTCTATTTGTTAAGAAAATAGTTTTACATATAAATACAAATTTAAAAAAATATACATTCAACGTCTTAGTATAATTATACATAATTTGAAAGTCTCGTCGATATTATCATCGAAACATATAGAATTATCGAGCATGAGATAGAAATATATAAATATCAATATGTAAGAGTGACAAACACTTTAGTTTTGCCGAGCGAAACAATTAGATGAATTCCACGAGTAAGACAGAGAACGCAGAAAAAACAATATGCAATTGCGTTTGAACAATGTTATCTTATTCCTTGAGGTTTATCAGGTCAGACGAGCGATCATATTCCAGACGATAGTGTTCCCGTAACCGCATTCCGATACTTGTATTCCATTGACTAACTTCGCGAAGTTTACTTTGTTATATTCATTTATTGATTTGGCATTTACTTGTTAGAACTCCAATATAACAGGGTAAAAATAGCAACATATTTAGCTCTACAGTTTTTTAGGATAAATTAAACTGATATTTATTATTAATTACATTACATTAAATTTATTAACTATGGCGTTAGTGTTTCGAAACATATAAATATGTTGAACGATTTTTTCACTCAATATTATGTGACCGTGTTTATTTGATAGAGGTGTGTACAAACTCACTGATAGTAACAATATATTTTTTTTCTTTTTTAAATCGGTGTCAAACATTACGTTACGTAAATAAGTGTACGTATAAACCGCCGAATTTTAGGTTTTTCGTAATAATTTTAAATATGTTTGTCAAAAAGCTTTATTTTCCTTGCAAGTTTCCAAACACATATAATATATCAAAAATGTTCATTATATTTTTTTATATAATAAATAATTTTACATAGATAACGTATTTACGCGTGTGATTGATTCTTTCCATATCCCTTCCACCACCCGACAACGATTATTAGTTGTGTGACGCTGACTGTATCGTTTCAAACGTGATCGAGACACGTCCCGTCTACTAGCTGTTGCACAGAATTTTAATTCTTGCTCCTTTTGACAATTATGCATGATGTGTATAAGTATTTTCAGGTTTCAGCCACAAATTATGACACAAAACAAGTACTATACACTATGTAAAACCATATGGCATTTTTTGAAATTGTCATTTTGCTTTAGAAATGCGTTTATATGAAAAATTCTACACGGTCACAGAATGTTACTGAATGGTCTGCAAAGGGATTTTTTAGCACGGCAAGGGAAGGGTTAATTAGCATCACCCTAATAAGGAGGTGGTTATGCGTTTTACAAATTTATTGTTTCAAGGTTATAAAGTGTCGCCAAAAACATATGTCTGCTAGTAAAAAAGAATTAATTATTTGTCATAAATAATAAACAAGTCGATTTTTTATCGTTTTTTGTAAATTGAAATCGCATTCTAGGTTGTTACGTTCCTTAACAATTTATAAGTATGTAATTTTACTTGAATACACATTAAAAAAATAAAAAATGATTTTTTTCGGCATGAAACGCATTATTGTGTTTTACATTGTTTTATGCTGGCCACTGACATGCGCCAAAAATCCTATTTTCCCATTAAAGTTTAGCTCATACAATAAATCAAGACCATTTAAGTTAAAATCGAGTGAATTATGTTCGTTGACGAGCTAACACCCGATACCCAAACGTGCAGATCGTCACTAACCTACCTCAAAATTGCAATTAAATTATAAAACAATATTAAATATGCAATTCTAGTACTCTATAATCATGTTCTAGAAAATCTATTTCATCAGAATTGGACGTTTATATTATGCAAAAAGATACAATCTCTCAAGCATTGTGTGTGTAAGTAATTGAAAGTTCAACAGTTAGTTAACCATAAAATAATACTCAAGTTTATATTGTGTTACAGTATTGATTTGTATTTTCATCAGTTTTTAATGTCTGTGATGAACGAAGCCGGTCACAATCGTTATTGAAATAATCTGAAATTAGTACATAAGAGTAATATTTTGTATACATAAATATTTACGATACCTAAAATTCCATCCCCCTATCCGATCTATAAAGCAACGTGCAGCGAGAACGATTAGCTTACCGGTAGTTCTGTCTTAGCAAAATCTCTGTATGATTATATAGACTCGTAATAAAGTTTATTTAAACAATTTTTTCTACGACACTGTTTGTTACTCAGTTGATCAACCCTCTTTAAAAAATATTCGATTATATATCCATAGATTCCGCATGTATAAATTCCTCATAAATGTATATAATAATTAATATTTTCATTATTACTTATCAAATTAAGAAATTATTAATATTGCTTCATAATCGGCAAATATCGCTTTATATTTATCCTTTTGATTTAAACCCTTTGAGTAGTGAGTTTATTTTTACAAAATTTGGATTGTTTGTATTTTTTGATAAATTTACCACACACAAAAAATATAAAAACATTTTTTTTTGTTTATTGGTCAGTCTGGTACGAATATGGAATAATATTTCGTATGGTAAATATTTATTTTATAATTTTACAATGCATAATTAAAAATGTAAATATACAATCATATTTTTACTTTTCAACAATTTTTAAGAACCTATTACTTCCAATTTGGGCCTAGATCTTTTTTTGCTTGCATCTGTAGACAGGCTTATTCTATTGACGTTGATTTCAGGACGGGAATCGCGCCGAAATTTAATGTTACGCTGAATAGTGTACGACTACCGATTTGTGTACAAATATGTATAAGCCTTTTAAGAAATTGTTAAAAGCTAAATTTAGATACTAATTTGGCACTTGCAGCTTGTGTCCTTTTGATAGAACGTGTATCAAGTTTGATACATTGTGATTATCGAAAAAACCTCTTGAAAAACTGTGGGTTACGTCCTTTTTCCTTTTCATAGTCGATATAATATAGATAAATAAATCCACGTTTAGACATATTTGTGATGAGGGCAGAGCGTCAAGCCGAAATAGCTATCAACAATCAAAAAAAGTTGTATAGCTAAAATACATCTATCTATATCTATCTATCTATATATATATATATATATATATATATATATATATATATATATATAAAACAAAGTCGGCTTATTTACACCACGTTTATCTCGAGAATTACTGCACGGATTTCAATGATCTTTGATTTATTAAATTCGTGTCAGCCTAGAATAGCAGAATAAGCATTAAAACGTCGGAAAAATATCACGAAAAAGAAATTACAAAGAAAATTAATATTCTCATAGAGTTTTCAAATGACGAACAGCTTCAAATAATGAACATTTTGTTTTATGCTGGGTTCAGATAGATGACACTAGATGGCTCTGACACGATCGACTTTTAAATAATTTTAAATTTAGAGTATGGATAAGAATAAAAAAAATCGATGATATGTAATGAAAACGAAAGAAAATCGGATAATATTGAAATAAGGTTATGTTTATAATAAGGTATGATACATTTTTTGACAAAAATATTACGATGTTTGCACGAACGTTCTTTTACTATGAGATGCCACGTTATTACACTTGGACGCTACATCGAAGACATTTTAACGTCGAAAGCAAGGCGATGCGGTTCCTGATCACCCGAATGACTACTGATGCTCTTGGTCATATTTACACAGTTCATCCGAAAAATGGCGAATGCATCTACTTGGATACTCATTGGCACACGACAACCGCTGAAGAAATTGTTTCTGAATCTCCAAGTCAGATACGCACATTATTTTCTATCATTATTTTGACATGCTTCCCATCAAATCCATGTGACCTGTAGAACAAGTACAAGTATGACATGTCGGAAGACATTTTACATCGAATTCGTGTCAGTTCAGGGAATCCCGATCTCGAGATGAATGAAGAGATACATAACCACGCTTTACTTTAGATCGAAGACATGTGTTACCTCATGTTCGGCAGTTTGTTAGTCAAGTTAGGAATGCCAACGCCAGATCGTGGAATGAACGACGCTTTCAATCGAGAATTGAAACGTGAACGTGAATATCGTGAGAACCAATCAGTTCGATCGAATGTACTACTGTTGAACCCACTACAGAAGGAATCGTACGATACGTTAATAAATGCAATTGATGATGGAAATGGTGGCTAATTTCCCCTCGATGCGCCCGGTGGAACTGGGAAGATATTCCTCATGTCATTGATTATAGCCACTGTTCGTGCGAGATCCGAAATCGCTGTAGCAGTTTCTTCTTCTGGAATAGCGGCCACGTTGACAAAAGGATGGCGAATGACTCATTCAGTGTTGAAATTGCCGCTAAACCTTTAAACAACTGAAAAACTGACATGCAAGATTGCGAAACACACAATGACCAAAGTTTTAGTAGCAAATAAAATCATCACCTGGGATGAATGCACAATGACGCACAAACGCGCATTGGAAGCACTCAATCAAACTATAAAAGATATGTGTAATGACTCAAGATGTTTTGGAGGCGCAATGATTCTAATAACTATCTGACGATTTCCGCCAAACACTACAAGTCATTCCAAGATCAACCGCTGCCGATGAAATAAACACTGGCCTCAAATCATCGACTCTGTGAAGAAACTTCAGGTGACGAAAAACATGCGAATTGAATTTCTAAACGATCCATCTGCCGCAGATTTCTCCAAGCAATTGCTGACTATCTGTAACGGCCGTGTTCCTGTCGACGAATCGAATGGATTGATTTCGTTTCTGCCGAATTTTTGCAATTTCGTCTCATCGAAGGACTTCATCAACAAAGTGTTCTTGAACATCATTGCTAATCACAAACATCATAATTGGTTGAGTGAACGAGCAATTCTTGCAGCAAATAACAAATATGTGAATCATTTCAACTTCACAATTCAAAATCAAATCGTTGGTCAAAATCAAATGTAATTAAAATACTTTTCATTTTGAATTTTGCACATTTATTGAACTTAATTCATTTAAACTAAATTAATTCAGCCAACACAACATTTATTAACTCTGATTAAAGGTAATTGCGGTACAAAGTTCGTTGGGTCAGCTAGTTTATTATAATTTTCTCAATAATTTTATTTAAAAAGATTGGATTTACTTTATTGAAAAATTCTATTTCTATGTATATTTAGTGTTTCGAAGATTATAAATATTTTTCAGACTTACGAATCAATAGAATTCAGAGAGTAATGTTGTTCATTCTATATCATTATTGAGCTTTTACACCAATAAATGAACGTTATATTTTTTTTTTTGCGTGCTCTGCGCGCGTCCGTCGCTGTGAGACGTTTAAAATCCGCATGCTGAACACTTCACACGTGCCTGGTGGGTTAACATAACAACCGTTGCCATTCTTGCTTTGTGAAGATAAAGGTTGAGTCTATAACCAATACCAGATTAACATTATTTTCTTACTGAATGATTGTAGAACAAAACAATAATTTAGTTAACGAAAGTGAAACAACAGCCTTAATCCATTACAACTGCTTACATTCAATTTCACTAAATTCATATAATGCCTTTTTATATCAGAATGAACCATTTTTTAAAATACTATTTTGATTTTATCACGACTTATACCATCAATATATATATTAAAATTTTGAAATCAATAGCTTCGTGTTATTGCAAAGTGCACTGATTTCTATTGAATTGTCAGTTCTGAACACAAACAAACAAACACACAAACATTAAAAAAAAAAACAGTGTCTTCTTTATTATTTTATTCCCAAAAGTAAAAGAACCATGACAACATTTATCAAGAAAAAACAGACAAATAAACAGATATAAAAATAACTTCAACTATACTTTCATTTCTTTCAAAAATAATATTTGTTAAAATTAATTATTAATGTCATTGCTGTAAAAAAATTACAAACACATAATATGTTTAAAATTTGATATACACATTTTTTCATTTGTCAAGTGAATGTAAAATATAATATGTGTATCAATAAGATAATACAATTATGTTTAAAGTACTGTGGATGTCAATTTGCAATTGTAAATGTTTATATGCATGGTATTTCCTTTAAATATAATCAAAATATCAGCCCAATTATAATACAACACAATTTTCAAAATTAATAAGCCAAAATACGAATAAAATTATAAACTGCTTATATATAATACATGAAAATTAAATACGCTTCTTGTTTTCATTCTGAAAAATATTTGGCATAATTGCCATAAAGTATTCCACATTACAATAAAACAATGATTTTTCTATTAAAAATATTTAAATGTTCGGAGTATTCGGTGTGCGAAGTATTCTATATCCGGAAGGTTCTGTGTGCGGAAGATTCCTGTTCGGAGTGTTCGTGTTCAGAAAAGTAATGTTCGGTAGAATCCGTTCACCGAAATACATTAATATTAAGTTTTATACGTAAATCTTAGAAATAATCAGATGTATATGATTCTCTAAATCACGGTTTCTCAACGGTGGGCCATGTGGCCCCCCAGGGGGCCACAGAGATTTATTTTTGTTTTGGGGAGCTACAACACAGTTCAGGGGGGCCACGGGCAAATTGAGGTTTTCAAATTCCACTGTGAGCTAAAAAAAAAAAGGTGTTTTTGGAGATATTCTGGGAAAAAGTATACCAAATTTGAGATTTCAAATTTCTCGGTGAGAAAATCTCAATCCCGGGATTGGGTACCCTAGTTTATACCTACCATATAATATATTATATAACATGAAAAAAAATATTATAAATTTTACACTTTGGTTGTACACTGTTAATACTTGGTTGTCAGTTGATAATGTTCGTCACAAGCGAAAACCAGTCGTGATCTTGCATAATTAAAAGTCGAAATTAGTACAAAAGAATATTGTGTTTTTTTAATAAATTTTACAGAATAAATATTTTTCACTCTCCTGAACAATTATAATGTAACGCTCGCCGTTCTAACTCAGGTTCAAGCTTCATTTTCTTATAAGAAATAAAACGTTCTTGTTGGGTTGACTTCTGACTCTGAAGTAACTTTCTTTATTGATTTTCCCAATTATTTATACTAATTTCTTAAATGCTACGTTAACAAAATTCTATATTTTAATTCTATTGTGCTTTCATAATTCGAGGTTTCGTCATGAACAATAGTTCTCATGTTGCATCTATCGATACTCAATATTGTCCACACAGCATAACTTTTAATTTACATGTTACCCGTGCAGTCATGCTGACTGTGTGTTTTGCCAAATATTGCATATTGATAGCTGACATACATTCTTTATATATATAAGTTATTTATATACATGATATATAAATATGGCCATCGTCACAATAAAAGTGTGAATCGTAATGTTTTCGAAATACACAATTCATTTATTAGTCACTTAAATAAATAAGTATACCAAGTATCTCATAATTTGTTCAAATCGGAAAAATAGTTAGGAACTTACAATATATTAAATAAGTACACGAAAGACACCAATTTTCAAGATTTACCTTGCTCTTTTTTATTTAATTTCGGGTCGGGTTCGGGTAACAAGTGTGGTATTAGATTCGGGGCCGGGTTGGGTCAGACCTGAGTTATTCAGGATCGGACCGGGTAATTTTGTAAAATTTCGGCCCGAAGAGACTTCTACCAATTACACATTAAAATAATACTTAGGTTAGGTTAGGTACGCCCGTTGACCTCAACGGGGGGATTTTTGTTGCATTTTTAAGAAGTCAGAAAATTTACTGGCGGGAAAAATAAATTACAAACCTATTTATTGAATAAGTCAGAAATTCTGATAGTAAAAGAAATATATTTCGGGGCATATATCGACAGCCCTACCCTGCAGTATTTAAATTGTAAATTATTTAATTTTTGGAATAATGTTTAAGTTTGCTAACAACTATTTTTCGTAGTAGCAGAAATTTCGTAAATTATTTAATTTTTGGAATAATGTTTAAGTTTGCTAACAACCATTTATCGTAGTAGCAGAAATAGACCTCGTAAATCACTTAATTTTTGGAATAATGTTTTAGTTTGCTAACAATCATTTTTCGTAGTAGCAGAAATCGTCCTCGTAAATTATTTAATTTTTGGAATAATGTTTAAGTTTGCTAACAATCATTTTTCATAAGTCGACCTCGACGCATATATCGACAGCCCTGCAGTTTTTAAATTGTAAATTATGGAATTTTTGGAATAATGTTTAAGTATGCTAACAACCATTTTTCGTAGTAGCAGAAATAGTCCTCGTAAATTATTTAATTTTTGGAATAATGTTTAGGTTTGCTAACAACTATTTTTCGTAGTAGCAGAAATTTCGTAAATTATTTAATTTTTGGAATAATTTTTAAGTTTGCTAACCATTTTTCGTAGTAGCAGAAATTTTGTAAATTATTTAATTTTTTGAATAATGTTTAAGTTTGCTAACAATCATTTTTCATAAGTCAACCACGACACATATATCGACAGCCCTGCAGTTTTTAAATTGTAAATTATGGAATTTTTGGAATAATGTTTAAGTATGCTAACAACCATTTTTCGTAGTAGCAGAAACAGTCCTCGTAAATTATTTAATTTTTGGAATAATGTTTAGGTTTGCTAACAACTATTTTTCGTAGTAGCAGAAATTTCGTAAATTATTTAATTTTTGGAATAATTTTTAAGTTTGCTAACCATTTTTCGTAGTAGCAGAAATTTCGTAAATTATTTAATTTTTGGAATAATGTTTGAGTTTGCTAACAATTATTTTTCGCAGTAGCATAAATCGACCTCGGGGCATACATCGACAGCCCTGCAGTATTTTAATTGTAAATTATCTACTTTTTGGAATAATGTTTAAGTTTGCTAACAATCATTTTTCGCAGTAGCATAAATCGACCTCGGGTCATATATCGACAGGCCTGCAGTATTTAAATTGTAAATTATATATTTTTTGTAATAATGTTTATGTTTGCTAACAATCATTTTTCGTAGTAGCATAAATCGACCTCGGGGCATATATCGACAGCCCTGCAGTATTTTAATTGTAAATTATCTAATTTTTTGAGTAAAGTTTAAGTTTGTTAACAAATATATTTCGTAGAAGAAGAAATAAACACCTCGTTCTTCAAAAACTATTTCTCCTAAAAAAATACACTGCACGAAAAATATATGCAGTATTAATTATTTTGGAATTTTTAGAATAATGGTTCCATGAAAGAACAGAACATGAAAAAACAGAACACGTAAAAACAGAACATGTCGAAACAGAACATAGATACATGAGAACAAATATTAAATAGTATGAATTGTTGTTTATTTATTGCTTATGGTCAAGCTACATTGACAGTTCGCTCGTTTGTTTTGGATTTACTTGTATTTGATATCCTTATTTGTATACAGTGGAACCTCGATTCTACGTTTTTCAAGGGACCGTAATAAATGAACGAATAATGCGGGAAACCGATATTGCGGGAAATTATCAAATAATACCAAAAAAATGTTTAATTTTCAAAAAACTTTATTTTTATAACTAAATGCGACGTAAAACTATTTGAACCAAAAAAAAATATTCTACAAAAACGATCAATCGGGATAATAATTTAAGTCCGCTTTATTTATCAGTCAACTGCTACTTTTATAATCTTCAAATATCTTAATTTCAGTTTGAAAGTATTACTGTTATGGATAATTGTATGTTAAAGCTAGTCATGGATTATTACGGCAAAAAATTTCACAAATTAACCTTAAAAAACGCCACGATTTAAAATATTTGTTTGAGGGCTTGATAATCGCGTTTAAATCACACATTTATATGAAGAACACTGAAAAATTATGCGAAATATGAAATATTTTTCCGTGACACCGTTTTTTGTGTGATTTTAACGCGATTATCAAGCCTTCACAAAAATTATAAAATCATTTTTGGATCTAATACGATATAGAGATTAATAATTAATTGTAAAACATATCAATACTAGAATTTTCTAAGGATACCATACTGTCAGACGTTATGTTATCTATTGTCAGACGTGCAATGCCATAGAGTTCGTAAACTTGTTCTGAATTATCAATTTGTTCTGTTTTTTCATTGTTCTGTTTTGTCACGTTCTCTTTTCGCATGTTCTGTTTTATCGCGTTCTGTTTTATCATGTTCTGTTTTAGGATGTTCTGTTTTTTCATGTTCTGTTTCATCCGGTTACCCTAGTTTATGGCCCGAGCGGTAACGATCCCAACCATTACCGCCTCCATCCATAGGGGGCTATGTCCCAACTCATAATCCAGAGACGATGGTTCGATCCACGGTCGCGGCGCTTTTTTGTATGAGAATTCAAATTTTCAGCGATTTGATTTGTTTCGTCAAATAAACAGTGTATTGGAAAAATATGTCTTTAGTATGAATAAAAAAATTGCGTCAGCGGAGCTGGTAAGGAGGGAGGGGGAAGGGGCAGGGGGAGGGGAAATCGCGGACAATCATGCAATCATACTATAGGGGGCTATGACAGGCCTCATATGTCCCCTGTCATCATAGACAATAATAAAATAAATCCAAGCAAATAGTTTATGGTCCACATGCGTCAAAATTTGACACATGATTATTTTGGAAACTACGGGATATAAGTAAAGTTAAAAATGCGTAATTTAAAACTTCAAAGCTACATTTGGCATGATTATCCTGAGATCGGGCGCGCCGACCATTTTCTGGTGCCGGAGTACGGTGCCAATGAAATATTCGTCTGTCGTAACCTAAAAGTCTCCACTCTACTACGAACCATGAAATATCGCTGTTACTTGATATGAGTAATCAAATACCGACAGAAGGCATAAAAATTATCAACATACTGTTTTTGTCTATTCAAAGATCCATTTTATTGGTGCTGAACACCGGCGATTTCTTGATTTTGAACATTGATTCTTTGCAAGTCGTAGTTCCTGATTTGAACTTCTTCATTCATGACGGAATCAAGGTAAGCTACTCAAAGTTCGGTAAATTTGTCATACTTCATCGCACGGACTATTGCGGCGAAAAACTTCACAAACTGAGCTAAAAACCACTCCACGATTTAAAATTATTATCTGAGATCGTGGCAATCGCGTTAAAACCACACATTATTACGAAGAACACTGATAAATTATGCGAAATACGAAACATTACGAAACTTTCCAGAACCGTTCTGGAAAGTTTCGTAATGTTTCGTATTTCGCATAATTTATCAGTGTTCTTCGTAATAATGTGTGGTTTTAACGCGATTGCCATGATCTCAGATAATAATTTTAAATCGTGGAGTGGTTTTTAGCTCAGTTTGTGAAGTTTTTCGCCGTAATAGTCCGTGCGATGAAGTCATACTTTATATAATTTATTTATCAGTGTTCTTCTTAATAATGTGTGGTTTTAACGCGATTGCCATGATCTCAGATAATAATTTTAAATCGTGGAGTGGGTTTTAGCTTAGTTTGTGAAGTTTTTCGCCGCAATAGTCCGTGCGATGAAGTATGACAAATTTACCCGAAGTTGTAACGGATAATTCTATAGCATCCAAACATTAGACCGATTCTTTATATTCACAATATTTTAAAAAATAAACACAGTTTGTTTTGTGAATCAATCAATCTCTTGACATAGACTCAGATAGTTCAATTATATTTCAGGCTGCAGATTTGAGTCCCGACCAAGACTAGATAACCGTCGTCACAAACGATTCATCTGTTGTCCTGCTGGATTGTACGTTGGAACAGATAAATATTGTCGACCTCAGAGGTAAGAACTTTGGTGACGGTGAGTTCATCACTGTCGGCTGAGGAAAGAAAGAGACTCAATTTCACTGATCTGAAGGAAAAGAAACGGCCAAAGCTAAAGTGATTCTTCATGACACTGGTGTGTAAACAATAGATTATTTGACATTGAAAAGATTTTATTTATTTATTCTTTAAAAAGTAAAAGTAGAGTATATGACATTACAGCTGACGCCAGTTCGCCATGCACTTAACAAATATAATTAAAATAAAAAAAATAGTACATATTACATCAAAATCAACATACAAAATCAAGAAATAAAGAAGTAAAACCTAAAAAACAGTTCACAAATACTGTCACTAAAAATGTCCACTTCTCTAGGCAATGAGTTGATCAGTCAAACAGCCTTTGGAACTGGCGACTCATACGTCCTACTTCCTAATTTCGCCGCAAAATCGGTAATATTCGGTAATATTGGAAGCTATGTGTAACTACTTATAAATCTTAGTTAAGATACAATTGAATATACATTTGTTTTTTTCATTTATTCTGACAGATTACTGATTACAGAGATGATAACATTTCTTAGATTTGTATAATTAATTCACAAACGATTTCTGTTTTCTTCATTTATTTGTTGGCGGCACTGACACGGCGGCCATTTTAGATTAAACGTCAAATGCTTTACGACATCGATCTTTAAGATAACCTAATCATTTATAATCAATTCAGCTAAACAACCTTTGAGGAAAGACAATGAAGTTCCTCATTTCATGCCCTATTTTGCGGTCCAAATTATCAAATTTTTTCATGTTCTTTTGATTGTAGAACTCACTCCAGACAATGAATCAGCTAATATCACATGGCGTGGTGATGGATAGCTTTTTACTGTTGGATTTTACTTAAACTCCACATACATATTCAAAGTCTTTGACAGGGAAGGGGTTTTAAAATACACCAGTGAAGCTCACCCAGGAGTGCAGTGCAATTTTGTATGGCGACCGTCGGGAAATCTCATTGCGACAACACAGCGCCATCCGAACAAACATGTCATCGCATTTTTTGAAAAGAATGGTCTAAAACACGGAGAATTGGTTCTTCCGTTTTCAAAGTCCGAAAAATACATCGAAGAACTCTCGTGGAGCTCTGATTCCGAAGTGCTGTGTGTACGATGCGTCGACTCCGCAACTGCCAGAACTTCAGTAATTATCTACACAGTCAAAAACTAACATTGATATCTCAAACAGTCACTGCAGTTTTCCGCCGATGCAGAACTGGCAGCCCTACGGGGCGTCGATCGTAGTAACGAGAAGACGCTTCAAGATAACTCATCAGTCGGGGTCATCGATAGAAGTAAAATACTGATCACCAACTTTCAGCAGGCGATTGTGCCGCCGCCCATGTCATCGTACTTCATTCAATGCGACGCAAACGTTAACGGAGTTATTTTTGGCCCTACAGATTTTGTAACTGAATCCAACGATATAGACAAAACGGAATGGGACTCGTCTATAAATTCAAACAGCATTTGCGCTCTGCTGGACGATGGAATGATCTGCATGTATGCGACCTGCAATAATAAACCGCGCAAACTGATTGGTACGGCCAGGTTGGATTAAAAAAAACAGGTTTGCCACTTCAAATGCATCGCATGCTATGGGTTTCAAAATATACTTTATTGTGTGTATCCAGTCGGCAAGAGTCATCTGTATGTAGTGTCTTCAAAGTTTCGGTGAATCCGGTTTCACTTGAATTACAGAACACCGAGGCTTCCAATTGGCGAGCCGTCATGCACCTCACTAAAGAACTTCAAATGACTGATGCTGAAGCTGAATCAGTGAAAAGGTAAAGCAGTAAATAAAATGTCTTATATTAATCCACCTTAAAGAGTTTTTGGTGAAAGGAAATATGTTATACACATACTGTTGTTTAATTAATTTGATCATAAACTTGTTTGCATTAAATAATTAGTATTTTAATTATCTTCCTCTTCTCCGTGCCCTCTTAAAAAAGCCTCTTATAATTGCCCATATTTAAAATAATTGAAGTCAATGTCTACTTTGTAGTTAGTCTAAAGTTGCTTCTCTAATTGACAAAACTGGTATTATGCCTAGCTACACAGCCTGTGGAATAACGTACAGTCGAACTTGATTATTACAGGGGAGATGGGACCGACTGATTTTGCTTGTTATAAGCATTACTGGTTACATCAGAGAATAGGTATTTTTAAATGCTTACAAACATACCCACCACATGAAGTATCTGGAGCGGTCACATAACACAAAAAGTGGCAATTCAAACAAAAATACACAATAATAATTGATTTACACACCCGTTACACACATATTACATTTTTCTGTTAATCCAATTTTCTTATAAAATTAAAAATTGAAGCTTGTTTCATTGTTTTCACTCTCATTGTTTGAAATTTTTGATGATATTTTTTATGGTATGCCCGAGAATTATGGTATGCTCTTTCCCTTTCATCTGGTGTATTTTGATGTTGCTTTTCCCGTATAGCGTCCTGGATTCACCCCAGAATTTGATGTATAGATATCAATCAATTAGCTCTTTATAAAAGTGAATAAATGTATTCAGAAAACCATAAACTAAAATGTCAACGAATATTTCCTCGTTACATCTCGCTATTTCCGTGATCGTAATAACCGAGTTCGACTGTAGTTATCATTATTTAATGAAAATCCTAATTAATTAATGAAAAAATGCATTACTTCCAGGCTCGGAACAGTTAAGCATATTACATTATTATTCAATTTTTTCCAGAAAACTTTTGACTTAGCTCAATGATGGCAAAACATACAGCGAAGCGCTGTCTCTGCTAGAATATTGCTGCAGCACTGATGTCTAAGAAATGATTTCATGCGGCCTAGAAGGAAGACTTTACAAGACAACTTTGAGTATTTGTCACCGACACCAACCAAATGATTTGATGGGTAAATATAAAACAGCTCTTCAGCTTGACAAACATCAGTTTACTCTTGTGTTTACTCAATGAGTGGTACAGACCAACCCTTAATATCACATAGTGAATTAATTATAAAGAAGCACAATTTTATTGTAATGTGATGAATGTTTTATTCTAAAAAACCTAATTATTATGTTGAATAATAACGAGCTCTCGAGAAGTGAAGTGGTAAATCTTTTCGATTGGAATTTTAAGTACAAACGCGCCATTACATGGTGTTTTACATACATTTTTTTTAGGTAATGCTACTGCAGTGTGTCTTTATTGAGGTCACGTCACTTTTACGATACTTCAAGATTAATTCCCAAAATTATGATTATGTTTGGAAATTACCATTAGTCACCACTTCAGCTGTATTACCCTTTAATGATTTTTGTGATTACATGATGGAGGTATTATGCATTTTAATTTGAGTTAGTTTAAAGTCACTTATTCATAATCTGTACTGTGATTTGTAAATTCTGTTCAATACTAATAGTTTATCCCACCTGTTTATTTCATTTTGTTTTGTAGAAGTAACCCTGTTAAATTTTATTTCTTATCACACGAAACGATACCCACGCTTGTAAGCTGTAGACTGGTGAAATTTCAACTTTATTGCATCATGCATAATGGAGTGGGGATACAAAAACTAAATGTTCCAATATTGGAACACTGGGCAAAAATGGGTTAATGACTTTTGTGATTACATGATGGAGGTATTAAACATTTTAATTTGAGTTAGTTTAAAGTCACTTATTCATAATTTCGACTGAAATTTGTATATTTTTTCAATGTCATTTGTTTATTACACCTTTTTATTTCATTTTGTTTTGTAGAAATAACACTGCTAAATTTTATTTCTTATCACTCGATAACTCTCGTCATGAGCGAAACTGGTCCCTTGCAAAATTAACGGTGGAAATTAGTTCAAAGGAATATTGTGTTTTTTTTTATTAAATGTAATGCCTCCACCAAGTATTGACAGTGAACACCCTAAAAGTGATACTTTAATACAGTGGTGCACAAACCGCGGCCCGAAATGACATTTGTTGCAGCCAAAAATAATAAGTACTTTGTCACCAAATTTTTCATTGAATATGATAATAATAAATATAAAATCTGTGTTTGACATGTGAAAATTTTTTGCAGTAGCAAATGTTTAGAGTAGGAATAGAAGTATGGGGCTAGGACAGGACTAGTGGATAGCCAATCGCTCTCGATACGCCCTGTTCATAAAATAGGATTGGTAAGTGAGGGAAATTCAAGACATCACATACATCCATGCCTTTGAACAGAAATTCATAAATCGATTGAAAAATCAATTTATAAAACTGTCCGTACTGGGATTCGAACCCGCGACCTCCGTAACCGAAGCCAACGACGTTGACGACCCGACCACACAGGCGGCTATTCACAAATACGTTTAAATTTTAATTAAAAAATACTAAATATTTCTTGAAAAATGAAAATATAAAAATAAATATAAACTACACTATATAAACCAAGGGGCGGGTCTTAACCTTAAAAAAAATTAATGGGCTAAAATAAAGTTTAGCCTTTTAGACAATCCAGTATTTTTTATTCAGTTTTTCTCAAGCAAGGTGAAAGATGAAAGTTTTTGTATCACATATTCTAAAAGTAGCTACAAGAGTTATCAGCAGTCATTGTATTTCGCACTGGTGACTAAAAAAAGTTTCGCAATTTTAAGTGCAATGGGCAAAGTGCAATGAAGTTATCTTATCATTACAAAAATTATCAAAAAATTCAATAGAGATTAAATTTTATCTTTTGATATAAAAACACAATTTCGGGCTTCATCCGTTGAATCTAATAATTTTGATTGTTTTCTTGCTTTAAGTTTAAATGTAAGTTGATAAAGTTTCCAAAGTGTTTTCAGAACACCTACATAACTTAAAAATAAATCTTTTCCGAAAACTAGTTATCTAGTTCTTCAATAGTGAAGAAGTTTCCTGGATTTGGAATCCATTTGCCGTGACCACTAAACCAGTATGCCTAAGCGCAAGTGAGTATGAAATTCTAATTGACTTAATCAGTGACCGGTTTGACACAACAAGATCAGCCATTAAATGATTTCTGTGCGAGTTTGTCAAAAGATGGCATTTTTTTAAGCATATTTCATTAGATACATAACATTACTAAATAATAAATGAATAATGGTTGTATGGTCATTATATTCAATACATTTGACTCACTATCTTACCCAAACCTGTTCCTGTAATCCTTTCTAAAACATCAAATCTCAGTACCATAAAATTAACTCTTAACAGTCACGGTGTAACGAAGTTTTCAACCAGGTGTTAACTTTTGGCGTGCAGGCTTGAAACTATTACTATTTCCATGACAAAAATGCCATAGTGTAAAAAAATACTTTAAAAATGCAATCTTTAAAAAAGATATTTAGGCGAAATTATACGATCGACGAGGTTTGCTAACACGTATAAACCACATATTTCCTCTTGAGAGCCTTATTTACTCATATTTTATGTAAATGATATATTTTGAATGTTTCCAAAAAAATCTTTTTTGGAAAATCTAACGTAAATCTCAATTTTTTTAAGGTTTGCTAACATTTTATTCAAAATTAAATTCTGTTCTTTTGAATCAGTACTCCAATACTATAGCAGTATGTCATTTCTTTCTCTTTATTGAATTTGGACATATTTGATCCCATATTCCTCATAATAATCATACAAAGGAATGGGCGTCGTCACGTAGGATCATATTACGTCTTACATTTTTGTCTCAAGTTACATCATAATTCATATGTTACTGATAACATTACAAACTATAATTTATATTATGATTATTATACAAAACGAAATCATATTATCTTTATGTAAAATCACTTAAAAATTACTTGAACTATTGGATATGGACTATATCACTAAAAAACTATTACATTTTTTTCCTTAAAAGATTATTTTATTTCGAAACAAAAAAAAAACACTAACATGCTTTATTTTTGGGCCTCATGTAAATCGGATGCAAACCTTTATCAATCTTTATGGAAATATACTTTGACTGTTTCACCAGGGGCGGGCTGGAGGGGGCTGGCCCTTTGATAATTTTAAGTTGGTAACCGGATGAAACAGAACATGAAATAACAGAACATGAAAAAACAGAACATTCTAAAACAGAACATGATAAAACAGAACGCGATAAAACAGAACATACGAAAAGAGAACGTGACAAAACAGAACAATGAAAAAACAGAACAAATTGATAATTCAGAACAAGTTTGCGAACTCTATGGCATTGCACGTCTGACAATAGATAACATAACGTCTGGCAGTATGGTATCTTTAGAAAACTTTAGTATTGATATGTTATACAATCAATTATTAATCTATATATCGTATTAGATCTAAAAATGATTTTAAAATGTTTGTGAAAGCTTGATAATCGCGTTAAAATCACACAAAAAACGGTGTCACGGAAAAATATTTCATATTTCGCATAATTTATTAGTGTTCTTCATATAAATGTGTGATTTAAACGCGATTATCAAGCCCTCAAACAAATATTTTAAATCGTGCCGTTTTTTCAGGTTAATTTGTGAAGTTTTTCGCCGTAATAATCTATGACTAGCTTTAACACACAAATATCCATAACGATAATACATACTTTCCAACTGAAATTAATAGATATTTGAAGATTATAAAAGTAGCAGTTGACTAATAAATTAAAGCGGACTTTAATTAATAATCCCGATTGACCGTTTTTGTAGAATATTTTTTATTTTGGTTCAAATTGTTTTACATCGCATTTAGTTATATAAATAAATAAGTTTTTTGAAAATTAAACATTTTTTTAGTATTATTTGATTATTTCCCGCATTATCGGTTTCCCGCATTATTCGTTCATTTATTACGGTCCCTTGAAAAACGTAGAATCGAGGTTCCACTGTATATAAATAAAGATATCAGATACAAGTAAATCTAAAACAAACGAGCGAACTGTCAATGTAGTTTGACCATAAGCAATAAATAAACAACAATTCACCAAAATTATTACTAATATTTAATATTTGTTCTCATTTATCTATGTTCTGTTTTGACATGTTCTGTTTTTACGTGTTCTGTTTTTTCATGTTCTGTTCTTTCATGGAACCGAATAGATCTTAAGGTTTTTCAACGCGTGCGCAGGCCAGATACAGCTGACCATCTGAGAAGCATGGATTTTTAAAATTTAGTCCACACACTTGTAGCGATTGTCCAAATGCGAGTCGCACCGGAAACTGCAAACATTTTAATTCTTATGGCCTATCTGTCGGAATTATTGGAATGCTTGGCAACAGTACATCGTATCCTTCAAATTTTCCATTTAAAATTGTAGCAAAGATGATATCGTTCATTACTTTTTCACTGAAAGCCTGGTACCGTTGCAAAGTCGTGGTGGATTTATATTTCGGAGAAGAATGATAGGTACACCAATTTTCAGTGTTAAAACGTGCGGTAGCATGCCTGGCAAATCAAGTGAGTTTAAGAACTCAGTTGGATAATTGACAACTTCGTCTTGATCAATTTATAGTATCGATAGACTTATACGTTGTTTTTTTGCTTGGTATTTCGTTTGGAATCCTGAAGTTGATGGCATTATCATCATTGTTTTTGACTGTTAATATAACACGTTCACTGAGCCACTGATGATTTTTGTAATTCTGTGCGATATTTGGGAAAACTTTGTGCATCAATTCGCTTATGGTTCTTGTAATTTTACAGAAGCTTGGTGGCAATGTGTGGATTCATCGATATCCAATTTTCATTACCAATATCCGACAATTGTTTTTGAAACGTTCAGCGGATGCGTCATATTGTAATTCTACACGCATATTAGCTTTCAACGTCAATTTCTGCACATGTCACCATAAAATTGATGATTTGAGACATGCACTTGATTCATCAGCAGCTGTTTAACGTGGTATAACTGGTAGAGTTTGTCAAAAATCGCCAGACAATAAAAAAGATGCGCCACCAAAGACCTGTTCATTTCCTCTCAAATCTTTTAGTGTACATATAGTGAAGATTTTCCATTGCCTTTTTGTGCGCCACAGTAAATTCGTCCTATTTAATGAGTTGATATGATTAAAGTACTTCATACATTAAGGACTTTTTTTTTGATATTGCATGTTGGTGTTCAAAGGCAATTTCTTTGCTGAATGCGCTGTTTGACCACCATCCAAAAGATTTGCTGCAATTGCAGATGAAGCGATTGCCAATGCAATATTGTTTCATGATCCAACGTTTTGGTTTGTGATTGATTGCATGCATCATTCTGTCATACGCTATGCGTTGTTCTGGGACCAATTTCGGAAGATTTTTTTGAACGAATGTACAATTTGTCGACATCAAATTGTGTTTCTCGTTGTAAATCACGGTCAAAAGGGTTGTTTGCATATCATTGTATCAGACGATCAGGCTTGAGCAGTGCAAGCGCGAACGGTTTCCAAACTTGCTCGTCTGTTTCTGAAGCTCGTGAAGCCGTTTTCTTTCGTGCTTGAGCTCTATATCAACTAATAGCTAGTCTTTTAGGTGGCATAATTGTTTGACAGCGAAAGAAATGCTTTGTGACGACTATTAAAAATTCACTTGATAATTGTTTACAATACTCTGATTGTTTGACGTAACCATGGCTCGTATCAAACGTAACTAAGGAATCATAAACAACTTGCTTATTTTGGACAACAACATAAATAATTTCGTTCTGTTTGAAATACGAACGACGGACGTCAAAAATATTGAAAACAAATTCTGGATAGGGACATCCTTTCTACTATCTAACAAATATATATTTATAAAATCATAAAAATCGGTTAAGCCTTTATAGAGATAGAGATAATTTTTAGAATAATTGAAATGTTTAAGTTTGCTAACAAATATATTTCGAAGAAAAAGAAAAAGATCTCGGGATATATATCGACAGCCCTGCAGTATTTAAATTATTTAATTTTTGGAATAATGTTTAAGTTTGCTTACAATCATTTTTCGTAGTAGCAGAAATATACCTCGTGGCGTATATCGACAGCCCTGCAGTATTTAAATTGTAAATTATTTAATTTTTGGAATAATGTTTAACTTTTCCGGGTCTAAGCTCAAGAAATGCGACCCCAGTACCCACATTTTCTTAAATATCTATTTTAATATAGGTGATGCAATGTTTATAATTAAGGTATTCTTATATCATAGTTTTTTGGACCTTTTGTAGAAGAAAAAAAATATATCCAATTGCTAGTTCCGTCTCTACTAAATAAAACAGAAAAGAAATCTGATAAATTTCATCCGAAATACTTTTTCCTGCGCTACAAATTTACAGTATTCATATATGTCAACGCCTTTATAGTGTTATCGCTCTGACCTAATTTCTAAGCCCGCCTTAGTATTACAGTAGGATCCAAATCTAACGGACTGTTTTAGCGGGCCTTTCGATATTAGTTCAATTTTTAAAGTGTTCTTATAATTAATACGTATTTATAAAAACAATATTGCTTACGTTTTGTGGAGTGTGTTTTAATTGTGTAATTATTGTTTTTTGAAAGATTTTTTTAACTAGCAACATGTCGAATTTTCTATCAAATGCGGAATTAGAAAAAATATTTTCCGAAGGCTTAAATTCAAGAGACAATAGTGATTCAGAAAGTGATAGTGATACAGATTTTGAATTAATTGACGATATTACAGACGTGGAAGATTTTATTGAGAATCAAGATGAAAATGAAAATGATTATAATGAAGGGCATAGTGATGATAATTATTATGATGATTGTGGTAATGGTGCTAATAGTTCATTATTTATTTCAAAATTAGGCTTTGAATTCATGGAATTAGTGGAATTCATCACCACCAATTCTTTCACGCACTAGATTGCACAATATTGTGACTTCTCGGGCAGGGTTAACTGCATATAGTCAACAAATACACTCAATCAGAAGTTCATTTGAACTTTTTGTCACGGCAGGTATGTTGGATGAAATTTGTTTAAATACAAATAATCATAGACGAAAACTATTACGGGCAGATAGAGACATCACTTTAAATGAAATAAACGCTTTTATGGGAATTTTACTGGCATCGGGGAGAAATCGTGGACGAAGAATAAATATGAAAGAGTTGTGGAGCACTGAAGAACTGTTTCGTCAATATTTTTACACTGCTGCAATGTCGAGAGACCGATTTATTTATATTTATAGCAATATCAGATTTGATAATAAAACAACGAGGCAGGCAAGTTTTTCTCAAACTGGTGATAAACTACTTCCCATTAGATCTATTTTTGAACAATTTTCCGCGGGTTGTGTGCGGAATTTCAATCCTAATTTAAATATTACAATTGACGAACGTTTGGCCACGTATAGGGGTAACTGCGGATTTAGAGTGTTTATGAAGAGCAAGCCGGGACGATATGGCATTAAACTTTGGGTAGCTGCAGACTCTAAGACAGCATATATTTTAAATGTACAAGTGTACACCGGAAAAATTAATAATATTAGAGAAGTAAATCAGGGTCAAAGAGTAGTGTTGGATCTGACGACTCCGTATTATGGATCTGGGCGCGGAGTTACAACGGATAACTTTTTCACGTCAGTGCCGTTAGCAGAATTATTGTTAGAAAAGAATCTTACACTAACGGGCACACTCCGCGCAAACAAACGGGAGATACCTAAAGAATTTTTGCCTTCTCCATCAAGAGAGGAATTTTCGTCTCTATTTGGGTTTACGGACAAATTTACAATTCTGTCATATGTTGCGAAAAAACGACGTGCCGTGTGTTTATTGTCTTCGGAGTTTCACGACAAAAAAATAGAAGAAGACACTCAACGCAAAAAGCCACATATGATTCTACATTACAATGAAACAAAGGGGGCGGTCGACACAGGAGACAAAATGACGAGAGAGTACTCTTGTGCTCGGTCAACAAGACGGTGGCCATTAAGAATTTTCATGGAAATTTTGGACATGGCTGCATTAAATGCATATCTCTTATGGATTGCCAAATATCCGGAATGGAAATCAAATGACCGTAGTAGGAGAAAATCTTTTATACGGGAATTGTCAGTTGATTTGACAAGAAAAAACGTGGAAGACAGAAAAAATAGCGGTATCCATTTCCATAAAGATCAAAAGTATGGACTTAATCTTTTCACTGAGAGTGATGCAGGGCCAAGTCAGGAATGCTCTAGAACAGGTGTTGAATCCCACACCCTGAAACGAGGAAGATGTGGATTTTGCCCTCGAAGCTGTGATAAAAAAAATAATACAAAATGTTCAAAGTGTAAAAGTTTTATTTGTAAAGTACATAGGTATGAAGAAAAAAAGTTGTTTTGTCCAATCTGCAGTAAGCCGGAACTTGCAGAGCGGACTGAATAATTTTAACATTTCCCCATAATCGTAAGTTTACTTTTTGTATAATTAACTGTCATATATTGTAATACTTCTAACATGTATATGTTATAATTCGACGACTTTTAATATGTAAACAATCCGTTACTAACATAATAAAATCACAGTAATAAACACTGGTTTCATTTATTGCGGACATTTTCAAATATAAATAAAAAGCAGTATAAATATTTAGTATTAGTAAAATAAAATATTCAACTAAATAAAATGTACATTTGTACTGATTCCCACTTACATATAATAATATTCTACTAAGCTAACTAATTGTTCAAAGGAAAAATAACTATAGGTTACTAAAAGGTAAAAACATTATATTTTTAGTAAATTAGAAATTATTTTGATATATGATGTGTTGATTTATATCCATATTTTTTACCGTTACGATACTTTACTGATAAAAACACAATCATTAAAACATATGTTGTATAGGTAATTATATTTCATATGTACTCCTTTTTTAAAATTATTTACCTACTCATGTTAACGCATAAACAAACATTTCCTTCTAAAATCTCGAAAGAATTAGTATTTCATTTAAACATATGCAATTCTGGTAAGTCAATTTATTTTCATAATTCTTCTGTCACATAAACTTCATTTTATGAGAGCGGTGATGTCTAAAAATCCATTTCGAAGAATTTTAATATAATTAAAGGCTAAATTTAAAAACATACATTCCTTTCTGATATTCTTTGTTAAAAAGGGGGACGAAAAGCAATTCTAACGAAAACAAATCATGTTTTATTACATTCGTATGTCAATAAATATACGCCTTCAACGGGGGGATTTTTTTTGCATTTTTGATAAATCAAATATTTACTGGCGTGGAAAATCAAATGCAAACTTATTTATTGAATAAGTCAGAAGGTTTTAGATTAATTAGTTCTCTAAATAGTTTTTTTAAAGAATACACCCAGTCCTCTTTAAGAATTAAAATAAAAGGGGATTATAAAAAAATACGCAAATATCGGGAAAGCGTAAATTCTGGACGTGTTTAAACAGGATTTCACTGTAAATAATAAAACTTTACATCTGAACCAAATTTAAATTAAGGAAAAAGAATTCGACCCATAGTAAAAAGAAATGTTATGATATTTTTTATTTTAAACAAAAGAATAGTGTGTCATTCCACTGTGACAGTAACAAAAGACAGTGGATTATGTCGACTAATAAAATATTGAGAAACATATAGGATGACAAAAATCATCAAAACACAAGGCGGGGATTTTGACCCTAAAAATTTTGAGAAGCCGTATCACATATAGGATAATCGAAATTAATTGCAAATTTTATCCAAATGTATGAAAAATTGTCAAAATATATTCTCATACAATATGAAAAAATAAAATTATAATTATAATATATTTTATCTAGTATGGAAGATAGTCAAAATATATAAAAACCAAATGCTTTTTTAAAATAAAAAATCAATTGCACGTTTTATCCAAATGTATGAAAAAAAGCAAAATATTATTCTATGATAAATCCATATCATTATTCGAATATTTTTAATATATTAAAGAATTCAAAATGATTTTCAAGGTCAGACGTGAAAAGATTTAATCATTATGATTCAATTGATCAAATCAGCTCCAAAGAATATTGCTCTCACTCGACTCACACGATCCAACGATTCATTTTGATAGTCCTAAAATCATAGTTTGCAATAATCGAATTAAAATCTTTGATTATTTGAAAATTTTTGAATATTATGATCCATGGTGATAGATTACTTCAGCTCTACACCAAAAAATATCGATTTTTCAAACGTGGCGAAATCAGAACTCTCACGCGCGGCTTAAAATAAGCCGCACCCATTAGATAGAACGACATTTAGAAAATGTGCTGTTCAAAATAAACCGTTATCATTGGGCGATTTCCACGCCAGGACCCACATTTAGCGCTATTAATAATATGAAGATTGGCCTTTTTAGTTAGTTCGTGAAAAATGGTTGGAACATGGTATAAAAATAGTCTTTTCAAAACGCGTTTAAATCAATCATTCTGCATTCATAATTTAAAAAAATAATGACAATATTACAACCAAGCTAAATCTGACTTCTGTGTCAAAATTATTTTTTCAACTGTCATGTTGACAGTTAAAGAATTTATACACTGACCATCGACAATAATTATACACCCTGGCGAATTCACTCAGTCGGCAGAAATTTTACCGAATTCGTGCAATAGGTAACGGGCTTGCTGAATTCACGCATTCAGCAAAATTTCTGCCGATTCCGTGAAATAGGCAATTTCACCGATTCGGCGTAACATATATAAAAACACACAACTGCTTTATCATTATGATTAATATTAGTCTGAAAATTTTCTTAAATATCTTTTACTTAGAAGGTGAAATATTTATGAAACACCGTGCTTAGAAAAAATTATAATTGACTGGGCGTCGAATTAAAACAACCAATCACAGATTATTTTGCGATATATGAGTGCAAATGCTATTGCCAGGTTGTGAATATAATACGCTTACTAACAATGGTTTTATTATATTATTATGTATGTACATCTTGCATATTTACATTTTTTCAATAAAACATGTGTAGAGCTATTTTCATGTTTATACGGACTTCATAATAATAAGTTGATAAATGGAGTTTCAAACCCAAAAACGACTCGGAACGGAAACTAACACGCATTCAAACTACTACGACTAATTCGTTTATTGACGTCTGCGTGTAATTAAAAAATGTTTTACAAGATTATTTCTGTGTGAAACTTTTGCATTTGAACGATTATTGAGCGCAAGGCATGATATATATATGATCCACGTAATAGTATTTTTTACGATTGTTTATGAAAAACACACAACTGTGTAAAAAAATGATTTGTGATGGTCTATTATGTAATATGTGGGATATATTTTCTAATACTTAAATATATTTTATTACATATATCATAAATACTTTTTCACCAAATAACATATTTTTAAATAAAATTGTCAGTATTTTATATAAATAAATATTAAAGCAAATCAAGTTTGTTATAGAAAACTATTTAGACGGGTATGTAGTTTTTTTACATTTAATTAACAAATTGACCATTGACTTTTTCCAGCAAATTTTGCTCTGAGCAGTTTATCATATGTTTTGTTAAAAAGTATAGGGTTATATGTTTTTAATATGTTCATATGTGTGTATGTATTTATTTCGAAACAATATATAAATATGTTCTTTATAAGCGAAAAAAATATTTTGCATATATATATTACATTGAAGAAAATTACGGTCTAAGAAGAACAAAATTAAATAAAAAATTCAAATAAATAAAAAAGACCTCAACGTAGAACAAAAAACGGATTGATGTGTTCGAATTTAAAGATAATAATTTATGTGTCATCGAATACTATTCTCAAAAAATTCACAATATCTTTCGTCTAATTTTATATAAGATCTGGCAACATGTGAAGGCGCAATCAGCAATCGCTCGTAAAATTGAATTTGCTATGATTGGTTAGCTAAATTTCATCAGTAGCGATTACGCATTTGCATTGGAACGACGTCCTTTTTACGCGCAACTTAAAATATGACTATTTATTAAAAAACAAGGATTTTTGTCAAAAAAATGTATGCAGAAAGATATTTTAAAGCCTTAAGACTATTTTTTTTTTTGAAATTCATAAGAATAAGGCCAATAATGAGGAAACCACTGGGGTCCTAAAAAGACCCCCATCGCCAGAGACGTATTTTTCTAGTCTCCGAGCCGCGAGAGTTAAGTTTGCTAACAATCACTTTTCGTAGTAGCAGAAATAGACCTCGTGGCGTATATCAACAACCCTGCAGTATTTAAATTGTAATTATTTAATTTTTGGAATAATGTTTAAGTTTGCTAACAATCATTTTTCGTAGTAGCAGAAATAGACCACGTGGCATATATCGACAGCCCTGCAGTATTTAAATTGTAAATAATCTATTTTTTGGAATAATGTTTAAGTTTGCTAACAATCATTTTTCGTAGTAGAAGATTTTAAAATAAAAGTCGAAATATCTATATATTAACTAGCTGGCCCGACGAACTTCGTACCGCCTCAGAATCAATAAATGTTGTGTTGGCTGAATTAAATTTAGTTTAAATGAATACTCAAAATGAATTAAGTTCAATAAATGTGCAAAATTCAAAACGAAAAGTATTTTAATAACATTGAAATGATATTATTCACGTGGCACAGTCGATAGATTTAAAGGAATGCAGTGGACCAACTATTTGATTTTGAATTGTGAAGTTGAAATGATCCACATCTTTGTTATTTGCTGAAAGAATTGCTCGTTCACTCAACCAATTGAGATGTTCGTGATTAGCAATGATATTCAGGAACACTTTGTTGATTGTCCTTCGATGGGATGAAATTTCAAAAATTCGGCAAAAACAAAATCAATCCATTCGATTCGTCGACAGGAACACGGCCGTTACAGATAGTCAGCAAATACTTGGAGAAATCTGCGGCAGATGGTCGTTTAGAAATGCAACTCGCATGTTTGTCGTTAGCTGAAGTTTCTTAACATAGCGCCACAGAGTCGATGTTTTAAGGCAAGCGTTTATTTCATCGGCAGCGGTCGATCTTGGAATGACTGGTAGTGTTTGGCGAAAATCGCCAGATAGTAGAATCATTGCGCCTCCAAAACATTTTGAGTCATTGCGCTGATCTTTCATAGTTCGGTTGAGTGCTTCCAATGCGGAGAAAAAATAAACCACCATTTCACTCATCAATTGCCTTCATTAAAGTATCGTACACTTTCTGTTGGGGGTTCAACAAAGGTACATTCGTTCGAAGTGATTGGTGGACTTAATTCAGCGATGGCAGATGCAACATGATTTAAGCAGTCCGAAATCGTATTTTTTTCAAATGTCGGTTGTGTTTATGATTCTCTCTATTCTATCCAAAATACAACGATATATACTCTCGCTCGATGTAATATTTAACATTTTTATATATCGTAAAATATTGTACATTTAAAAAAATGTATTTCTAAAAAACCGCATTACTTCGAAATCGCATAAAAAACCGCATAAAAACAGGATTGACTGTATATGGGGATCAAAAATAAAATATAAATTTGATAGTATTCTATAACAATATAATATACATGAAAAGTATGCTGATTTTTTTTTACATACCTTCTGATTTTATGTACTTTCATTCGTCTTTTCACATTTCAGTATATATTTTAGCGACGGTGATGAACATGAGACATAAATTCCTAAATGTTTTTTTTGGATATTGAATGGATATTGAAGATTTAGTTTCGAAATTCTGACTCAGCCAAGTTCGTCGGTACATCTCTAATTCAAAGTATGAAATAAATGAATTTTGGAAACATCGCCATCTAGTGTATGAAATCAGCATACAACGACATCATAATTTCAAGCTGTTCCTCATTTGAAAACTGTATGAAAATATTAATTTTACAATCAACGCCACCTAGTGTATTAACCGTAAACAGCATACGTCATGTTCCGCGTTCGATCAAAAAATTTCAAAAATACGAAATGTATGGAAACATTAATTTTCTTTATAATTTCTTTTCCGTGATATTTTTCCGATGTTTCAATGCTAATTCTACTATTCTAGGCGAATACAAATTTAATAAATCAAATATCATTGATATCCGTGCAGCAATTCTCGAGATATACGTGGTGTAAATAACCCCACTTTGTTTATATATATAGATTGTCGATAATGTCTGTCTTTCTGTCTGTCCGTCTTTCCGTCTGTATGTCCCTTTCGATGACGTCAAGAAAGACGCAAACTTGCAAACTGAAACATTATTCAAAAATTCAATAATTTATGAGGTATATTTCTGCTACGACGAAAAATGATTGTTAGCGAACTAAACATTATTACAAAAATTAAATAATTTACGAAATTTCTGCTTCTACGAAAAATGGTTGTAAGCAAACTTAAAAATTATTTCAAAAATTAAGTAATTTACGAAAATTCTAATACTTCGAAAAATAGTTGTCAGCAAACTTAAACATTATTCAAAAAATTAAATAATTTATGAGGTATATTTCTGCTTCTACGAAAAATGGTTAGTAGCAAACTTAAAAATACTCCAAAAATTAAGTAATTTACGAAAATTCTGCTACTACGAAAAAGGGTTGTTACCAAACTTAAAAATTATTTCAAAAATTCAATAATTTACGAAATTTCTGCAACTACGAAAAATGGTTGTCAGCAAACTTAAACATTATTCAAAAATTCAATAATTTACGAGGTCTTTTTCTGCTTCTACGAAAAATAGTTGTTAGCAAACTTATACATTATTCAAAAATAAAATAATTTAAGATATTTCTGCTACTACGAAAAATAGTTCTTAGCAAACTTAAACATTATTCCAAAAATTAAAAAAAATACGAAATTTCTGCTACTACGAAAAACAGTTGTTAACAAACTTAAACATTATTCCAAAAATTCAATAATTTATGAGGTCTTTTTCTGCTTCTACGAAAAATAGTTGTTAGCAAACTTAAACATAATTTCAAAAATTAAGTAATTTACGAAATTTCTGCTAATAGGAAAAATAATTGTTAGCAAACTTAAACATTATTCCAAAAATTAAATAATTTACGAAATTTCTGCTACTACGAAAAATGATTGTTAGCAAACTTATACATTATTCAAAAATAAAATAATTTACGAAATTTCTGCATCCACGAAAAATGGTTGTTAGCAAACATAAACATTATTCCAAAAATTAAATAATTTACGAAATTTCTGCTACTACGAAAAATGATTGTTAGCAAACTTATACATTATTCAAAAATAAAATAATTTACGAAATTTCTGCATCCACGAAAAATGGTTGTTAGCAAACTTAAACATTATTCCAAAAATTAAATAATTTGAAAAATTTCTGTTGCTACGAATAATGGTTGATAGCAAACTTAAAAATTATTCCAAAAATTAAATCATTAACGAAATTTCTGTTGCTACGAAAAATGGTTGATAGCAAACTTCAAAATTATTCCAAAAATTAAATAATATAAGAGATTTCTGCTACTACGAAAAATAGTTGTTAGCAAACTTCAACATTATTCCAAAATTTAAAAAAATTACGAAATTTCTGCTACTACGAAAAATGGTTGTTAGCAATCTTAAACAATATTGCAAAAATTAAGTAATTTACGAAATTTCTGCTAATAGGAAAAATAATTGTTAGCAAACTTAAACATTATTCCATAAATTCAATAATTTACGAAATTTCTGCTACTACGAAAAATAGTTTTTAGCATACTAATAAGTTATTCAAAAATAGAATAATTTACGAAATTTTGGGGGAGGGGAAATCGAGGACAATCGGACCATCATACAGACGGACATTATCGAGTATTAATATATAGATGTTCTTCAAATTTTTTAGGGTCGGCTTAACTGTCCTTCAGTGCTTTTACCCTGGCCCGCTCTTCGATTCTCCTCCACGTATTTTCGGACATCCATTTTGGTTGCCCTTCCCTCCAGAATCCGAGAACATCTTCGTCGGATGATGCAATAGCACGTTTGATACCGCACCAGTCCGCCTCGATGCGATTGGACCCGGATATAGGCCGCACGGAGACACAATTTATTTCCCTCCTTATAGCAATCTCGAATTTTATTTTCGTATTAACTTTCTCAAGCTTCTCGATATCGAACTTTTTCCGCGCTGGATTTTGGGCTATGCGACTTAGTTTCAGGCGGATTTTGCCGACAAGTAGTTCGTGGTCGCTATAAATGTCGGCGCCTCGATATGTGCGAACATCAAGAAGTTCATTTCTATGTTTCGTGCTGTAAAGAAGATGGTCAATCTGCGTCTTCGTGCATCCATCAGGAGAGGTCCATGTATATTTACGGATATTTCTATGCGGGAAGATAGTTCCGCCAATAGTGAGCTCATTCATGATAGCTAATTCAATCAGTCTCTCACCATTGTCGTTTGCGGTGTCCAGACCATGCTTTCCCATCACTGAGGACCCGAGAGCCAGATCAGCCCCTACTCGCGAATTATAATCCCCCATTACTATCACGCAATCCCTACGGGGGATTGCTGCAACTGCCGCGTGAAGGGAATCAAGGCGTCCTTTGGCTGCTCATCGGCATCCTCAGTTGGGGCATAGAACTGAAAGACAGTCACAGGATGTTACTAGTCCTGTAGGTGGCACGTATCAATCTCTCAGAGATCGGATCTCATTTCACAAGGCAACGGGCCGCTCTCCCAGACATCAATATTGCCACCCCCTGGCCATGATATTGACTCTGGCCAGCAAAGATCAACATGCACTCCTCCAACAGCTTCTTTCCTGCGCCTTTCCAGCGTATCTCGCTTACTTCTAGGATGTCAAGTCCATACTTTCGCAAGATACGGGTAGCATGCAGGTCCTTTCCAGAAGTGTGCATAGTACGGACGTTATACGTACCGATGCGCGAATGTATTTGTTGGAGAGGATTTTATCTTCTCGGTCCATGGTTCTGCTAGGTTGTCTAGTTTGGTTTCTGGGTGTCCGAGGTACTTGTGGCAGTGTACTAATCGTTTTTTAATTTAATGGTGCAGGGTGATTAACCCTGCGCTCCCAAGTCCTGAGTCACAAGAGCTCTAAGCGTCGGCTCAACCCTGGTTTTTCTGTCGGGGATTTCCTTCTCTTAACCAGTGGCCCAGTTTTGAGGCGCCGAACATTCGCCTTGCGACCCCTGCTGTTAGCTACAACATTGTTGCATTGCCCGATGGACGCCGCGGGGAGGCCAGCAGATGGGATTTGCTGGTGTGCGGCATTTCCCTCCATTTTAGCGTAGGCACATCAGCTGGCATTGATATGCCCACGTGGGACACCCAGCCATTGCCCACCATTTTTTTTATAAAAAATAATATTTCCATATTCGGTTTCCATTTATTATTTTGTATTTAACGAATTTAATAAATGAATTGTATTTGAACAAGTTTTAGAGCAACAATACATGACATGATTTTGCGCAGGGTCATCACTTCTTTAAACGCAGTCACCATTTCTAACTTTCAAAAAAAAATCGCATAAAATCAAAATCACACACAAAAAAAAAGATTGGGTGAATATAATTATTTTCAACACTTTTACCCTCTGCGGCCCGCGAAAGATTAGAAAATTGATAAAATGGCCCTTGTTCAAAAAGCTTGTGCACCACTGGTGTAGAGGTTTGGTTTCGCATGACCAATTTCAGATTGGGACTATTAACAAATTTCGATGCCTTTTTGCCCTTGAGCATCATTCAAATAAATATTCAACTAGAATCATTGAGGACATTTTTAATATCATTATTGTACAAATAGATACACATCTCTTTGGTGACAATATTGTTGGGAAATTGAATTTTAAGCTTGGCTCTAATACACATTCAATTATCTCATTGTATCCAATATTTAATCTGTTATCTTCTGACAAATACATCAAAATTACTCTCTAAAAACAAAAACAAAAAATTGTCACAGAACTATTTTAATATGAGCCAGTTTTAAATGGATTTATATCAAGTGTAAATAAAGTCCGTCTTGAAATTTATGTTGTTTCCAATTTTTTTGCAGGCGGGACGAAGCAACAATATCACCCTTCGGCTACAAACGAGGAGCGGGCGTTGACGCTGGACATGGAGACCCCGACTGCATCGTCAGCCGAGAGAAGCACACAAACGACAACATGTTTAATTCGTTTGAACCTTCCGATGGGAAATTCACCGAAGCTTGTAATTTCATTTTTATTTTTCATTTATAAATATGGTTGTTTTTCCTACAATTGCTAAATCGATCGTCCATTTCATAAGCCAGACTGTTTTGAGATAATGAGAAAAAAATATTCAAATGGTCACCATAAATACATTAACTTTTACGGCATATGGGTGATGCAATGTTTATAATTAAGGTATTCTTATATCATAGTTTTTTGGGCCTTTTTTAGTTTATATAAATACGCGATAACGCGATTAACGAGATAAGCGCCCGCTTATCAGCGATCGTTCGTAAGATAACTGGGTTGAACGCGTCAGTTGCAAATTAATATGTGTACTGGAATGACGTATTTTTTACGCGCAACTTAAAATATGATTAATTGTTAAAAAACCACAGATTTTTATAAAAAAAAAATGTATGAGGAATGATGCAGAGAGCTATTTTAAAGCTCTTAGACTATTTTTTTTTTTGAAATTCATAAGAATAAGGCCAATAATGAGGAAACCACTGGGGTCCCTAAACGACCCCCATCGGGATAGAAGTATTTTTCTAGTCTCCGAGCCGCGAGAGTTAAGTATTATTGACCTTGGGTTATCCTACTATCCACATAACTTTATTTCTTATAATGATTAGATTGAAGTTTTAGTCATAAAGAGTCAATATAGCACCAATAAAACGCCGTAATAACTTTAAATAAAAAACTCGACAACGACTTGTTTCAAAATATTTGCCCCAGGAATGTCATCAGAAATGTTTTTCAAGACGAAACATCTATTTTTATTTTTTTGTTCATCTGCGGTTCATTGTGGTATTTATTGGCTATGAATGTGCTGCTATTCAAAATCTGTTTCAGGCATACATGCGTGAAGGGTTAAATTGTTATTGGATATTGTTTAAAAAGTTCCTCTTCAGATAGTAGTTGTGGCTTGACCAAATTTGATAACAGTTGTTTTGATTGAGTAAAAATGCAAATCGGTATAATAGAACATCTATATTCGTATATGTGCTTCATGAATCATATGATTGTTTAACACATTGCAAGTAACTGACACGATTCCGTATCAAAACACATTGAAGCAATGCTCACTTGAGATTGTATTCAACGTCTGCTACACTTTATCATTATAAATGTTTGTGTTTGACTTTTTAATAGGTCACAATATTCTAGCGATACAAAATCTATTCCTTCCAAGCTTGCACAAAGGTGGCAATAAATAATATATTGAGATTGCCTTGAGTAAAAAATAACGTAATGGACAATTTTTAACTTATAAAAAATTAAGCCTATTGTAAAATGATGATTTTTAATGTTTCAGTTACAAACATTGTTACTGATGAGCTAATGACAAGGATAACCGATAGGATCCCTATATCATCACCTTATTCACTACGTGCAGAGCGGTTACATTTGTCACTGGCTACTGAAAATAAGCGAGGTGTTGAGGCGTTTAAAGAAGAACAGTACTACAAAGCAATTGCCATTTGGCATGAAGCTCTTAAGATAGCTGATGCTGATAATACAATTATCAATACTGCTGATTACGCTTCCATTCTTTTTAACAAAGCTCGTGCGTATGAAAAGCTAGGATATTTGTATTTAGCTCTAAAAGGTTATGATGAGGTTTTAATAAAAAATCCTAATCATACTAAAGCTAAAGAATTTTTAAAAACTGACGAGAAACTGTTGGAGAATTTTAAATTAGAAACAGTAGGAAATAATGTACAGCAATTTCTAACGGTAGAAGGCCAAAGTAATGAGATAAAAATTAGCATTTTAAAAGAGATAGATCAAATTGTATATGGAATTTTAGTAAGACAATTCGCTTACATAAAAACTGCAGAGGAGGTGAAGAACCTAGTAATAATCCTGAAAGATCTTGGCTATTTAACCACCAAGCTGGGAGAGTTAAGCGGCGAGCTAAAATATTATACCGAGGCGGCAGTATTTTACCAATATGTCATTACTATAGTAGATGAGAGGTTGCGTGCTGAGAGTGAGAACGAGTTTACAGAAAAAATGATAACAGATTCATATCAGCAGTTAACCTATATACAACAACTGATATATTCAGCAGTTGCAGGAGTCCCAACGCACGCACCAATTGTACAAGTGGAGTCAAATGGTAATAATCAGCTACTATCAAGTTTGAGAAGCAAAGTTGAGCTAGAACTTTTTCAAAAAAAGGTAGATGCTAATAGTCAAGCTAAAGTACAAATGCCATTAGAAGAACAGGCACGCAATATTCTATTCAAATTAAGAAAAGAAGTAGCAGAGGAAATCGTAACAATAGAATCTAATCGTATTCAAAGTGTAAAAGCAGGTAATACTGGTGCTGGAGAGCAACAACAAGTAGCCCAACAGGAACAAGAAACCCACTACGTAAAAAAGACAAGAAAATTATTCGAAAAAATAGCAACTGATATGGGAAATTTCCTAAAGAAGCTATATGAAGAAAGTGAAGCAGAACTAGGCGAGCGACCTTGTGAATATGCGGTAATAGGACTTGGTTCAATGGCATTAAAGCAAATAACGCCCTATTCAGATTTAGAGTTTGCCATTCTTACGGAGAATGAGGATTATAAACAAAGTAACGATCTAAAGATAAAAGGATATTTTACAAACTTAAGCCACTTGGTAAATTTAAAGATGATCAATCTAGGGGAGAGCATCATTCCCACCAGTAAATATGGTATAGATATGAGTCATCTAGTACACGTAGCAGTTAACTTTGATCTAGGAGGAAAAACACCACTTGGAAGAATAGAAGGTGACAAACCATATGACTTAATAAGAACTGTAGATGGGATGCTTTATTATGTGCGTAATGAGGGAGATAGAATTAGTCATATAGATAAGAACCTGCCATATATTCTAGAAAAAGTTTCTTTTGTGCATGGAGATGAGAAACTTGTGGAAACTTATAAAGGTAAAGTAACAGAGTTTCTGCGCGAGAAAAACAAAGATGACTTATCTCACAGATTAAACTGTGAGATAAGATCCATTAAGATACTAAAAGAAGGAGCGGTGGAAATTGACTATCTTCAGTCAACACAAGGTCTCGAACGTGAGAAAACTGCGTTTAAAGGTGATGTTAACAAATTGCAACCTGATTTGCTTGCTACTGGAGGTCGGTTATTTAATGTTAAGCAAGAGATCTACCGATTACCTGATCGTATGGTGTATAATCTTGGTCTATATTTTGGTATTGAAGGAGAAAGTAGTTGGGATACGGTCGATAAATTAGCGAGTCAAGGAATAATCAGTCCACAGGCGGCAATTAATCTAAAAAATGCTATAACTTTTTCTACTACTCTCAGATTAAAAACCTATGCTCACCATAAAGCACAGAAGGATGATATGGCTATATTTCATAGACCAGCTGAAACTGAATCTGAACTTAAAGATCAAACTCAACAGATATTCCACTTATCTGAAGAAGATTTAAGTGAACAAGGTGGTTTGTTTCAATACTTTTATACTGCATTACCTTTACATGAAAGATTAAATGATTTCTGTTACCAATATCAAACATTAAATGATGAAAGTAGAAAAACTTTTTTTAAAAACACTAAATTTTATGTAGATGATTGTATTAGTAAAGGGCTTATTCATCATAGATTAGCACAATATAAGGAAGCTCAAAGCAATTTAGAGGAAGCGTTAGATAATCCACAGAATCAAGATAAGTTGGAAGTAAGAAATACTTTAGGAGCTATATATCTTAGTTTTGGTAATAGCAACCAGGCTATAGAGCAATTAAAGTATTGCTTAAATATTTATCTTTCCCGAGATAAATCTCATCCTGCTATTGCTGATCTTTCAAATAATCTAGCGACGGCTTATGTTTCTCAAGGACAATATGATCAGGCGATTGATTACTATAAAACGAGCCTAATGATGAATGAGGGCATCCGCCAAGATCAACCTAGTCTTATTGTTGCTGCTTCTTTCAATAATCTAGGTAAAGCTTATTTCCGTAAAGAACAATATGATCAGGCGATTGACTGCTATCAAAAGAGCCTAAAGATGACCAAACTTATGTACAAGAAAGAACCTAAATCGGAAGTTGCTGGTGTTTTAAATAATCTAGGGGTTGTTTATGAGAAAAAAGGACAATATGATCAGGCGATTGAGTACTTTAAAGATAGCCTAAAGATGCACAACCTCGTCAACAAGAATGGACCTCATCCGGATGTTGCTGGTAATTTAAATAATCTAGGGGGTGTTTATAGTAAAAAAAGACAATATGATCAAGCAATTGAGTACTGTGAAAGAAGCGTAGAGATGTACAAACTCATCTACAAGGAAGAATTTCATCCGGATGTGGCTGGTTCTTTAAATAATCTAGGGTCAGCTTATCAGAGTAATGGACAATATGATCAGGCAATTAAGTACTTAAAAGATAGCCTAGAGATGTACAACCTCATCTACAAGAAAGAACCTAAATCGGATGTTGCTGGTTCTTTACATAATCTAGGGAATGCTTATAGTAAAATCGGACAATATGATCAAGCAATTCAGTACTATGAAAGAAGCCTAGAAATGTTCAAACTCATCTACAAGGAAGAACCTCATCCGGATGTTGCTAGGTCTTTAAATATTCTAGGGTCAGCTTATGAGAAAAAAGGACAATATGATCAGGCGATTAAATACTATACAGATAGCCTAAAGATGAATGAACTCATCTACAAGAAAGAACCTCATCCGTCTATTGCTCTTTCTTTATATAATCTAGGGATAGTTTATTGTGCTCAAGGAAAATATGATCAAGGCATAAACTATACTATCCAAGCATTGAAAATGATGTCTACTTTCAAAGACCACCCTTACCAAAATGAAATACAAAATTGTATGCAAATGTTGCTGTAAAAGCTAGTTTAGAAAAGATTGGTATTCCACCAAGTCCTTATAAATAGCATGAGAAAGCTATTTAGCCATTTTAATATTACGACCAAAAGTGATTTTGTTAATTATGAGAATAAATTGTTTTAATAAAAATTATTATGGACAACGGTAGGTTAGTTTCGTAATCTAATAAAAGTGTAAATTGTGAAAAAAATGCTCCCTTAACGAGCGATATTTTGCATAACGAGTGACGCAGAGTTTTGGAGAAATTACTTTCACATCGTTGTTTGCCTCAAGATGATTGACAAGGCGTGGAAAGGGGTTACCAAGAAAACCCTCACTTCGGCTTGGAAGAAGCTTTGCCAAGGAACGTTGTCGAATGTGATTTTAAGGGGTTTGAAACAGTACCTGTACAGTCTACAGTCAGCAAGATTGCATCTTTGGCCAATACCATGGGACTGAAGGTGGATAACAGTACAGTCAGGTACAGTCAAGAGCTAACCACCGAAAAGCTTATGGAGTTGCATTGTTTTTCACAGCAAGAAGTTATGGAAGAGAGTTTATTAGTGGAGGAGGAGGAAGTAGCATAGCAACAATAAGAGCATTTGTGGCGCAATAAGAGAAAAGCTGAAAGCATGTGAATCTGTTGCATCGTACATTAACTCTTCGTACCCTTGCAGCAACAACAGCGGACCTCGGCCTTTAAACCTTTAAAATACCCGTGTTATAGGTCTCAAAAAAATATGGCTTTTTTCTATTTGTTAATAAAATAGTTTTACATATAAATACAAATTTGAAAAAAATATTCTTCATCTTCTTTGTATAATTATACATAATTTGAAAGTCTCGTCGATTTTATCATCGAAAAATATAGAAATATATAAATCGGAAATATATATAACGGTTCTCTTGGAAAAACCTGTTGAGGTACCTCCATCAACCTCCATGAGGAGACCATATGCTCTTTATTTAGAGTGGACATAGATAAATAAAACAAAACAATGAATGATCTTGAAACCATTTGAAACTTTTTGCTCAGATTGCAGGATCAATGAACAAATCAGCGATAAGGATGTGTGTATTCATTTTTATTGTATTGAATGTAATTACTTTTTAAAGAAATTTATAAATCTGTTTCAAATTAAAAAAGATATTTTCATTTGACACCAATTTTTCAACAATTTGACAACATTTTAAATCCAAAATTAAAGTATCAAGTAATTTTAAATAATATAAAAATAGTCACATTTTATAGATTGTCTGTTTTAAATGCTCAATGAGATAATATATAATATGATATGATACGAGTCATTTGCATCAATATTAGAGTATTACTATCAATGCATTTCACCACTACTGCGATGTTATAGTTTGTACCTACACGATTCTATATAGATCTGACAATGCTGTGAAGCTTAAATAGGTAATAATTAACTAATAAAATTCTTGTGGAGCTATTACAATGGAGTTTTACGAAATGCAATGCTAATTAAATCAATCAATATACAGTATTTCTTTACATACAGTCCGCACACCTTGATGAATGATTAAATGAATTAAGGAACATTTTTTCTTATTAATTCTGATATCGAAGTTTTTTTTTGACATTATTTTAAGACCGAATGATATCTTACCTTCCACTCAGTCGCGTAGCAAGGAGGGGACGGACCGCCCCGGGCGGCACATTTCTGTAGGCAGAATTTTCGAACAATGAACAGAAAATTTTGAAAGTAATATGAAAATAAAGATTGATATGTATTCAGAACCAATGTAAGCAGCGGTGGGCTGCCAATATGTTAACAAGGGGCTCGCTTTACATCAAAGTAATTTATCAGTCATGTGCAATTATATGCAATATTTTTTAATTAGCAAACGATTGTTAATTAATACACTTAAAATATGCAGCAATATGCAGTTTACCATAAACTAATCAATATAAATGGCTAAAAATGTACTACTGTGTATATTGCTGTCGTAGATAGTATATGTCAGAAATTGCAGTTATGTACTAATTTGATCTGAGAATATTGTTTTCTATTAATTTAACAAGGGGCTCGCCGTCCGTGGTAAAATCTAACAAGGGGCTCGCGCGAGCCCATCCGAGCCCCCTCCAGCCCACCCCTGAATGTAAGCAATATCACTTTCACTAAATTTCCTCGCCCACTGAAAATATATACCTTTTTGGAGGCGGCATTTTTGAAATTTTCAACGGTAAAAAAACAAATACAAATTGTTTTGGATATAGAATCAATGCGAGCTGTATTTCAATATTATGCTTGCTTTCGTCTAATGTGTGCTTTGTGACTCACTGATTAAACACAACTTTTTGGAGGTCGCGTTTTTAAGAAATAGAAAAAAACTTCAGAGTTAATAAACAAAAATTGTTGTGTGTAAAGAATCAATGCAAGCGATAAATAATTCACCATTTTGTCGTCGCATGATTATGCTTTGTAAAACACTAACAACAACATCATGATGACATTGCTTGGGAAGAATTAAAAATTGTGTTGCTGTTCTTGCTAAGCAAACAGAGATGTGAAGGAAAATTGAAATACAGTAAGTCCTCGACTTACGTGATTTCGGACTTACGCGATTTTTAAAAAATTGCATTTTTTACTTTGCTGATCTTTACTTCTTTGCGGTGTTTGTTTACATAAATTAGTATTCGGGAGTAAGAAAGAGAGAAAAAACAACACCAAAACGCATGTGACCATGTGATTAAAGTGACCGGTGAAGCTGCCAGTGCAGGCTTAGGGGGGGCTACAAATTTTATCAAGAGTTTAGCAAATATCATAAAATATGACGGTTATCTGTCACAACAAATTTTTGACGTAGACGAAACGGGATTACATCATATATATCCCAACTAGAAAAATCTATGCCGGGTTTTAAGATGTCTAAAGATAGACTTACACTTTTACTTGGTGGAAATTCAACGGGGGATTGTAAAATCAAGGCACTCTTAATTTTTTTTTTTTTTTTTACCATGTCCGCTCCCAATATGGAGCATATGGACTCCTAATGGAGTTTATCTCAACAGAAATATTTCTACGAGAACTGCTTGTTACTCAGTTGCTCAACCTCCCTTTTTCAAAGAGAGTAGGAATAGAAGGAGAGGGCTAGGACAGGACTAGTGGTTAGCTAATCGCTTTCGATACGCCCCGTTCATAGGATAGGATGGGTGAGAGGGGGGAATTCAAGACATCACATACATCCATGCCTTTGAACGGAAATTCATAAATCGATTGAAAAATCAATTTATAAATCTGCCCATACTGGGATTCAAACCTGTGCCCTCCGTAGTGGTAGCCAACGATGTTGACCACTCGACCACACAGGCGGCTTCTCTCTTTCCTTCCTATTCCTACTCTCTTTGAAAAAGAGATGTTGAGCAACTGAGTAATAAGCCTCAACCAATTATGATTTTTGTGATTAGCAATGATGTTCAGGAACACTTTGTTGATGAGGGCGTCCTTCGATGAGACGAAATTGCAAAAATTCGGCAGAAACTAAATCAATCCATTCGATTCGTCGACAGGAACACGGCCGTTACAGATAGTCAGCAATTACTTGGAGAAATCTGCGGCAGATGGATCGTTTAGAAATGCAATTCGCATGTTTTTCGTCACCTGAAGTTTCTTCACATAGCGCCACAGAGTCGATGATGATGATGATGTATGATTGTAGGTAGACGTAACATTGTCTTAGATTGACAGAGGAAAATTAAAACAAAGATATTATATTCGCTTGGGAAAGGTTAGTTACGCTTATAAATGTATTTATTTTGTTCAGCGGCCGAATTGCTGTTCATTTTTATTGCGTAATAAAGTTTTGGGTGAAAAATGCAGGTCGGGCTTAGCCCACCTAGCCCAGTGTCTAGAACCGCCACTGTCAACTAGAGTTCTGGTTTTTTTCATTTAGGTATTTTAGTTTTGACTTTTGAGTTAGAAAAATTTACGCAACCAGATGAAATGTAAGATTATTTATGAGCGAAAAAAATATTCTACAACAATGGTTAATCGGGATAGATAGTAACTGGGACGGGACGATAATATTTAGATGATAGATCGAAGAAATCGGTAAATCGAGAAATGATTAACGTGAAATTACTAAACATTGCTATTACGGGGTGGGGTCTTGGTCGAGTAAAAAATAAACGATACATGCATAAAGACGAAGAAGAACGAAATGCAAGGTAAGATTATTTATGAGAAATATTCAACGAAAACGGTCAATCGGGATAATATTTTTGACCGGAGCAAAATATTTGAACGATAGATCGAGGAAAACGGTTAATGCGGGATTATTTTACATTTTTTTTATGGGTGTTTGGCCGGGACTATGAAAAATAAACGAACCATGCGGGAAAACGAACAATGCGAGAACGGTAGATCGGGGTTCCACTGTATATAAAAATCAATGTTTGTATGTCTGCCATACAGTTCATTTTGACAACGTATGCTTGCACTTGCGCGATTGAATTAAATTACAGTAGGTGGCGCGTGTGTTGTATTGTTATGTATACTTAAAACCATAGCATACTTTGTTTTATTCTTTATGACATTCTATTTTCAAATGTGTTTTCGTGCATTAGAATAAAACAATTGAAGTATGAAACTTCAGTAGAATAGAAAACAATTACAACCTGTCAATCTCACCATTTTCTTCTTGATTATAAGATTGATTTATTGATTTATAAAGTGTAAAATTATGTTATCGGAATAAAGTTGAACCAACATATAAAAGTGTTTCAGTAAAAATTATAAACATAACAGTATCATAGACAATCGGGAGCAAACGTCAAACAGACAGAAAAAGAAAGCATGCACTTCAATGAACACAATTAAAACGCAAACACTTTCTTTCTTCGAGTGGAATTGCAACGCTTGCCGGGTACCGGCTAGTATCATATAAAATTTCTCAAATTTAAGGTTTGTTCGACTTACGCGAAAACCTTCGGAACGAATTAATCGTGTAATTCGAGGACTTACTGTACATACTCTTATACTTTTGCAATTTATTTAAAAAATCTCTTTCTTATTTAATTTACATTCATACCAGATCGACCAGTGGCGACTTTTGACTTAAGCGATTTGTAGACTGAAAAAAATCATTCGGGGACATTAGTTTTTTTCCGACTATGGTAACGACTTCAACTCTACAACCAGTTATTAATTGAAATTTAACTGTCCGATAAAAAAGATGTTGATAACGTTACTAATGATTTTCTGTGAAGAGAAAAGCCAGAAGTTTAAATCTTAAATCTGGTTCTTTTGTTATGAATTATCTTACAACTTTAAATTCGTTTACATATTTGTAAAATGAATAATTATAATAATAGCAATAATTCGCCACGATTATAAACGATCCGTATCCACTGTATCAGTAAGAATGTGGTCAGTTATAAAATAAAGCGGTTAGTTAGTTATGTTAAACGGTTGGTATTTAAATAAAACAGTCAGTAATTTTGGATAAATGGCCAGTTTTATTTTGACAGCTGGTGAATTTATCAAAAATGGTCAAAATTATTGCCAGTACATATTTGGTCAGTTTTTTATTCGATAAACGGTCAGTAAATATTAAAGAAATTATCAGTTATTAATAAATAAAACGGTCAGTTAAAAATTATAAATGGTCATTAAACAATATAAATTATCGGTAAAAAAATATGTTTTGGTCACGATTTAATTAGAAAATGGTAATTATTTTATTGTAAAAATATCAGTAGACATTTATAAACGGTCAATGGTTAGACGATTTGGTTTATTTGGTGGCTTTTCTTAAAATGATGTTCGTTTTATAAAGTGAATAGTAAAGCTTTGTTTATAATTTTATAAACGAAAAGTATTTGTATTTGTAAGTAAAAAATATTAAACTGATAGATGTCGATAAATTATTATATCGAGTTATTTTTGAAAAGAGAGAATTTTTCGATTACTATATTAAAAAAAAACAAAATAAAATATGCTTTTAGCCATAATTGTCAATAAACAAATTCCTTTTTTTGTTTTTGTTGAAAAGGTATTTTTGATGCGACATACATATCGATACACCAGTTCAAGACTGGAACACTTTTTTAGTTATTAACATCATTGGATTCGCCATGCCATGATCTACATTTCTCGTATTCAATATTGTAGCCAAAATATCGCAGAAGTTCCTATGTGGAATTTTAACTTTTCAGTATATTTCCTACGCTCATTCTAATTCTAAAATGTGAATATCTCAAAACCACTTATTTCGACTTGTTCTGGTCTTGAACTGGTGTATCGATATGCTTACACCCTCTTCCTACTGCATAAATAGTAACAATGAGATGGTCGTGATAGTGTGAAAATATTTTGAAAAAAAATCTTATGGGCAATGAACATACTGCCTTTTTTGTGCCTTAATTCACAAGCTTTGGCACTGTCTTACACAGTGAATGTTTGGTTAAATTAAAATCAGAATCTTAAAACGCTACAGCGGTGTTTCTCAACCTTTTTGAGTGTCTTTATTTTTCTGTGGCCCCCATCCCATTGTTTTCGAATTTCAAAAACCCAAGAATTTTCGAATATTCCAAAACTTCCAGCGCAGGAGTTTTTTTTTTCTTCCAAGAATTTTCGAATCCAAAATCCCAAGAATTTACAGATTTGCCCAAATGAACAATCTATTTTAATTCATCCATTAATTCAAATATGAATCTATTCTCACTGACTATTTCTAGTAAATGATTTTATTTTTTCTATTGTAGAAAATGTTTTTTTTACTGAAGCACTTGCTAGTATGGTAAAAAATAATTTTATTAATAAATTGACTACTTTTTTTAAAATATCCTTAGTCCATTTTTAATAATCACATTATAAACACATTGGCTACGGGGCGAACATGCCACAAGTACTTGTTTTTTTTTTCCTACTGAAACTATATGTGGTGTCTATATGTGGTAATTATAAAGTCAAAAAAATAGAAATTCACTCCATAAATATAACAATAAAATATTCCAAATAAAAATGAAACGAAGCTCCCAACTTAATTTTATATATACATATATGTATATTTACTATGTCCGCTCCCAATGTGGATCATATGCAAATGGAGTTTATCTCAACAAAAGTGTTCCTACGACAACTGCTTGTTACTCAGTTGTTCAACCTCTCTTTTTCCAAAGAGAGTAGGAATAGAAGGATAGGGCTAGGACAGGACTAATTGATTAGCTTATCGCTCTCGATACGCCCAGTTCATAGGATTGGATGGGTTTGGAGGGGGGAATTCAATACGTCACATACATCCATGCCTTCAAACAGTAATTCATAAATCGATTGAAAAATCAATTTATAAAACTGTCCTTACTGAGATTCGAACCCGTGACCTCCGTAACCGAAGCCAACGACGTTGACCACACAGGGAGCACATAGATTTTTATATTTACCAACATTTACATTTACATATTATTAATTCTTTCATTGAAAATTGTTTTTAATTAATAACTATAGTCTAATTTTTAAATTACAATTTGATAAAGTATGTTTAAAATTATATATACCTACACATTTTTTAATTAAATTTATAATATATGAGTATCAGTAAGATAATAAAATCATGTAAAAATACTGTGTATGTGAATTTTCAATATTAAATACCTATATGAACGATATTATTTTTCAATACAATCAAAGATATTGGCCCTATATACAGCACAATTTTTCTAAATAAATAATCCAAAATACGTATTAAATGATAAACTGTTCAAACACAATATATACACACATTATAAATAAATATTTTGCTTGTTTCAATTCTGAAAAATATTTGGCATAATTGCCATAAAACATTCCACATTACAATAAAACAATGATTTTTCATTTAAAAATATTTAAATGTTCGGAGTATTCGGTGTGCGAAGTATTCTATATCTGGAAGGTTCTGTGTGCGGAAGATTCCGAGTCCGAAAGAATCGGTGTTCAGAGTATTCTTGTTCGGAGAGTTTGTATTCAGACGATTCTTGTTCGGAGTGTTCGTGTTCGGGAGAATCATGTTCGGTAGAATCCGTTCACCGAAAATAAGTTAATAAATTCACTGAGTAATCTCACCCTTACTAAGGGATTAATATTTAATCAGTCAACAGCATGTAATTTAATAAGAGCATTGCAGTAGTCATTGAAATTATTAAGCCTATAATACAGGTGTTCATAAGCATCCAAATTAGAGTTTGTATTGTTTCCACAGTTGACATATTCATGTAGCTTTTACAAGTTAATGCAATAGTTTGTTCTTATTATAAGTGAAAGAGTATTGTTTGACATGTACTCCTACAACTGTAATTTCAAAATGCTATTAATAAATGTGATACCTGTCTATCTGTGTGTGACCCAAACTCCAGACCAATCAGTACGATGAGATTGTGTTTCATAGACAGATCACCTCTGAGGGTTTTAAGCAGTCCTGATGTGTCTGTTGGAGCTCAATTCTTCCAAAGGACTATACTTGTTACCCGATTAAATAAAAAATAAAATCTAAACTAATTCATTAACTAAAAAAGAACATGGAAGGGGATTATACAGAATTAAATAGTTGTTATTTTTTTGTTGTGATATATTTCACACTTTTGTACCGATGTATACAGATATAATTAGATAGAACACAATTAATATGAAAAACTTCTTGACTAATAAATTCAACACTCTGGGGCAAGAACCATTGAAGAAGTCCAATCAATACCCTGGAACATAAATGCAAAGATTATAAGGCGATAGACAATTCAGGAGGTAATTTTCAAATTTGGTTTAATCCACTTTTCGAGAAACTGAGAAAATGCGACATTTTCATTCATCGTTCTTTAAGGGTTTGTGTTAATTAGTAACATTCTTAAAAAAGGTTTAAAAATCAAGAATTACAAATTGTGTGTAAAAATAAAAACTTTTGAACGTAATAAATAAAAGAGAAAAATTGACTAATTTTGTTTGTAACATATGAATCTGACTAAAATTAGAAGGTTGGAACCTGATTTCAAGGAATAATAAACATAATTAAGAGTAGTTGAAAATACTTCTAAATCATGTCCAGCGAGTGCTAAACTTACTAGTAAAAAATTCTAGTTCATAAATAAAAATTATAAGTGATTTGAAAACAAAATTAGAGGAAATATTGAGGGCAACAGGACCCCTTCCTACACCACTGTCCGTGTGGACCCTTTTCTTGGGAAATGTATCTGGAATTATACACATTTTTATCATGCATCGGAATCTAGGAAATTGTTAAAATATACGGCTTCATAATTTATTCATTTGATAGAATAAAACAAAAAAAGGTAATTGTAGAGTATAGCTCGTCATGGATTATTACGGCGAAAAACTTCACAAACTAAGCTGAAAACAACGTCACGATTTAAAATTATTTTTTGAGAGCTTGATAATTGCGTTAAAATCACACATTAAAAAGAAGAACACTGATAAATTATACGAAATATTTCATTAATGTGTGATTATTATATTTTATTAATGTGTGATTTTAACGCGATTTATCAATGCTTCAATAAATATTTTAAATCGTGGCGTTGTTTTCAATAGTCCATGTGTAAGTAAAGGATAACTTAAAAAGTATGGCGGTGTACAGTGAGAATATGTCATATTTTGGTAAATTTGTCATACTCCATCGTACGGACTATTGCGGCGAAAAACTTCACAAACTAAGCTAAAAACCACTCCACGATTTAAAATTATTATCTGAGATCATGGGAATCTCGTTAAAACCACACATTATTAAGAAGAACACTGATAAAAAAATTATAGAAAGTATGTATGTGAAATATTTTCAATATACATCGACATACTTTGCGCCGTAAGGTGTTGCTCAGTTCAGAGCATTGTTAGTGCAGTGCTACCAACTACCAACTGAGAGAGTTGCCGCCTACTTTCGGCAATTTTTTTTTTATATAGGTATCAATATTATTTTTAGGGATTATTGAATGACGTATAGATAATGGACAAAGGTATAAATATTAATGATACAATACGAACTTATTGGGCGATAGGTTTATAGAGCTCGCCCGCCATCTTAAAGATCGCGTGCACTCTATTGTCCTCTTCCACTCTGTTTTACTGGTGTTTCGATAGTTTTACCGCATCGGAACTGTTCTGGACATTTACACGAAATTGAACACTTGGGACATATAACAGTTCGCGCAATTACACCGTGCTTGCGAAGCCATTCTGATAAATCCGTGCTATAAACTAATAATAAAAATGTCGAAATAGAATGTTTACATGCGTCACAATCAATGGTTAGAAATTAACTAAATAACGGAAGCATTGAACGTTACGAATATCGCGCAATTAAGCATAGACAGTATTGAAAACTATAGACAATAACGTTTGGCGCTATTTGTAATTAAATCAAAAAAATTGTCAAATCAAATCAATTTAGCAGAATGTACAGCAGGAATTCAAAATCAGTACAAAAGAATATTGTAATCAAATCAAAAAAATAATCAAATGAAATCGAACAAAAAAATATATCTCTCAACCTCTCTTTATCCAAAGAGTGTAGAGATAGAAGGATAGAGCTAGGACAGGGCTAGTGGTAAGCTAATCGCTCTCGATACACCCCGTTCATAGGATAGGATGGGTGGAAGAGGGGAATTCAAAACATCACATACATCTATGCCTTCGAACAGAGATTCATAAATCGATTGAAAAATCAATTTATAAAACTGCCCGTACCGGGATTCGAACCCGTGACCTCCGTAGCGGTAGCCAACGACGTTGACCACTCGGCCACACAGGCGATACTTTATATATTTTATATATATAATATATTTTAATACTTTGCATTAAACATTGCCCACTAGCACGAGAGAACGCCCAAAAATAATTTTCAAAGCTTATCACTAAAAAACTCACAATATCCACTTTGTACGGACAAAGTGGATAATATGAGTTTTTTTTAGTGAGAAGCTTTGAAATTTATGTTTGAGTGCTACCTCGTGTTAGTAGGCAACTATTACTATTACTTTTAAGAGGAAACTATTTATTTAAAGTGAACTCAATTTTTTTTTAGTTTTATATATTTATTTCAGGCCAGTTTACACTCGCCCCCCGACCTCAAAAATCACCAGCCCATGGACAACACATGGCTTGCAGTTACGACCAACAACCAAACATGTGAGTGAAAATTTCCCTCCACCTCCCCTCCTCCGTGAAACTGAACACGATCGACTCCTTGGGGGACTCGTCAGAGCCCTGCAGGAGTCGATCGCGAACAGCCAATCAGCTCTACTCCACGTTTGTGAGACTCTAGCGAAGACCAATACAGGCAATCATTATGGCTCGCGCTAAAACACAACCGACCTCACTACAGATAGCGTTCTGGAACGCCAACGGCTCTCTTCGTAAAGATAAGAACGAAGTTCAACATTTCCTTTAAACACACGACATTGACGCCCTACTCGTTAATGAGACTTTTCTAAAACCCGCGACACCGTTTTATTTTCCGAACTATGTTACCCACCGAACCGATAGGGTGCACGCGCGTGGCGGCGGAACCGCTATTTTTATAAAATCACACATAGATCACTGTGGCATCTCCCAAATATCGCGACCGGCAACATCGAAAATAGAATCAACCGCAATATGCGTTAATACAAAAAATGCCGGCAAATTAAAATTAATATCAATTTATTGCCGCCCAGTTGGTCCACTGGAACCAGCAGATCTAGAAAATCTGCTGTCCGATGATATCCCCGCTACCGTAATAGCGGGAGACTTCAACGCAAAACATGCAGCTTGGAACAGCCGCATAACAACGAGCCGCGGGAAGATGATTCACAAATTTGCATTAAATAATAACTCTGTCATAGCGGCCCCATTCGAGCCGACAATCTACCACCCGTCAACGAGAACAGAGGATGTTCTCGACTTTGCTATCTTGATTGCGGCATCGCACACTCCGCAGATAAGAGTTGTCAACGAATTAAGCTCAGACCACCGGCCGGTCCTCTTATATCTCGACGACCCTCTCGACCCTCTCGCTATTGTGTCTAACAACACCAGAACGAAAGTGTCCTGGGAAGACTTCAGCAAACATATCACCGACAATCTCATAAGCCCTGTTAACCTTACCAATGCGGCAGACATTGACAGGGCGGTTAACGATCTAACGAACTCGATACGCATCGCGACGGAGTCCGCTACGATCAGCGTTCCCGCGAACGAATATAGACCTGACATCCCAACAAGGATTAAAAACCTTATAAGGAATAAAAACCGTGCGACAAAGGAATGGCGACACCACGCCAACCCGATAGCGAGAACGCACAAAAATCGACTCATCGCGGAGATAAAAATTGCATTGAAGGAACATCGTACGTCTTCACTCAATGCATATCTCACTGGGTTAGAAAAAGGAGGACAACCTTACTGGACTCTTAATAAAATACTCAGATCCCAAAAATGTACAATTCAACCGCTTAACGGTCCGAATGGCCCGGTGTATACAGCCGTGGAAAAAGCTGAGACTTTTGCAAACTCACTCGAGAAACAATTCTCGCCGAACGATTTCGATCCAAATTATCAAGCGATTAAGACCCGCATAGAAAACATATCCGCTAAATACATTCAAATCACTAACGAGATACAACTATCTCCACCCGCGACACCTATCAAACCTGCTACCACGGGTGAAATAGAGACTAGAATCAAACGCTTATTAAATCGTAAAGCTGCAGGCAACGATAAAATAAAGCATAACACGCTCAAACACCTTCCCGGGAATGGTGTTGAAGCGCTTACATCGATAATAAACGCCTGCCTTAACGTCCACCACTTTCCGACCGCCTGGAAAGCAGCGGATGTCATACTTATACCGAAACCAGGTAAATCACCGGCGATCCCCGAAAACCATAGACCCATAAGCTTGCTCCCGTCGATGGGTAAGCTTCTGGAACGCGTAATTAAATCTCGATTGGAGGAATTTGCTCTAGAAAAAAAGCTCATACCGGATGAGCAACACGGCTTCAGAAGCAAACATTCCACCAACCATCAACTACTTAGAGTAGTGGAATTCATCACGGAAAGTTTTAACCGCCGATGTTTCACTACCGGCCTGTTCCTAGATATAGCCAAAGCCTTTGATAAGGTTTGGTACGAAGGTATGATAGTTAAACTTTCCGAGGCCGGCCTCGAAAATCCGATGCTTGGACTAATAAATTCATTCATTTCAAACAGAACGTTCCGCGTAAAATTCAATGGCGTAAAATCGACGACGCGCACGCCAACAGCAGGTGTACCACAGGGATCCGCCTTATCGCCCTTATTGTACAACCTTTACACTCACGATATTCCGTTACCAGACTACATACCCGGAAGCAACGAAACAATCATTGCACAATATGCCGACGACACAGCCATCCTAGCCAGATCGCTAAACAGGAACAGAGCCACCGCGCTTGTACAAAAAGCAAGCACGGACATATCCACCTGGTGCTCCAACTGGAGGATCCAAATCCACCCGGAGAAAAGCACTGCGATAACTTTCAGTCGTAGACCTAACAGACACAATAAGGACATTAAAGGCATCCGGATGCATAACACCCACATTCCGTGGGCCCACACGGTTAAATACCTTGGGTTCACGCTAGACTCACGATTAACCTTCTGCAAACATATTGCTGAGAAAAAACGCCAGGTGTCGCAAATCACTGGTCGACTCTATCCGATGATTGGCCACAAGAGTAAACTTGCCGTAAAAAGCAAATTACTATTGTACACCGCGATTACAAGACCGATCATGACCTACGCGTGCCAAGTATGGGCACACGCGGGCATGAATCGTATACGGACACTACAGACAATACAAAACAAAGCACTTCGCATAGTCACGGGAGCACCCTGGTTCGTGCGAAGTTCCACGTTACACAAAGACATGAACCTAGACCCGATCCTTGATCATGTCATAAAACTGTCGAAGAAGTTCTATAGTGACATGGCGGATCATCCTAACCAATCTATCAAAAATTTACTTAACGACTACATTGATTACCCTCACACAAACATAGCGCGACCGCGGAGAGTCCTCCTACTGAAACCTCCTTAGCCCCCCCCGATCCCCCACATTCACATGTTTGGATATCAACATCTGCTAAAACCCCGATCTCCAAAACCTGAACGACTGCCGCAGACACTGTAGGTTTGACCTCCTCTCGAGGATAAATAACAAAAAAAAAGAGGGAAAAAGATTAAAATAATAATTATATATAAAAAAAAAAAAAACAGATCAAAAAAAAAATATTAACTGATCAGATAAGCATAACCCCAATTAATTGCAGCTCGAGGTTACTGAATCAACCACTAGTGTCACATATAATGCCTACGAATGAGAACTAATACCACCACAAAAACAAAACAAAAACCAAAGACCGTAAAAACCAAAGACCGTTAGACTTAAAAAATGCTCCAGCACACCTAAAATCTCTGCAGAATTTATTCCTGAAAATCAATATTGTGTTTCTTCCTTCCAATACTACCTACTAAAATTTTATCAATCCCGAAATCCCGGAAGCACAAAAAGTGTTCAGGATCGGATGCCTTACTCAGTACCTCTGTCAAAGGAAGATTTAATTGAGTAACAAGGATATTGAGAAAGAAGCTAATAGAATTGTCATGACTGAAAATAAAAAAATAATGAAGCTTACGTGCATCTTGACAAATGTTTTACTACCATGAAAGATTGTATTCCCAATTAAGACCGTAAATCTCAACTAAGCAGGGCGATCGAGAAAGACAGCATGACAAGAAAAAAAGGGCGGTACTCAAGTAACACTGAAATGTTAATGAAGAAAAAAACATGCAAAACACCCCTTGTTAAATATGTATATTTCGTAAGTAAATGTTATTTTACATACACATATCTATTTTCAAACATTCGCACACATTTTCAGGAACCAATTATGCGCGGAAGTCCAGGTCGGCCTGTATTATCACAAAAATACAAGTAAGCAACTCAAATAAAAAAAAACAACTACATTTTACAATTCTTCTTAGTATGGTATCGTTCAAACAATTGACTGGATGAAGACCTGATTTTCTAGCACACATATCACAATAAAGCGCGTTTCATGTCTTCCGCCTGTCCTGTTTCTTTTCGAACATCCTAAGCAGTCTTTTTGTTTACCAACATTGAAAATGTTTTTTTATTAAGTCGTTCTTCGGTGCCCGATGTTGATGATCTTCCGCGAGCTGATGAGATGATAGATGAAGGTATTTCTAAAACAATCAATATATTTTAAAAATAAACAGAAAACAACAATTTTGATTATTTTTTTCTGTTCTTGACGTGTGTTGCAGTAATATCATGGAATATTCTAATTGTAAATAAACAATGAGAAAAAAATCATTAAATTGTACGCGAATCTATGGTTTTGTCTTACTGCCGCCGTAAGCCGCCTGTGTGGCCGAGTAATCAACGTTGTTGGCTTCGGTTACGGAGAGCACCTTCGAGTCCCTGTATGGACAGTTTTACAAATTGATTTTTCAATCATTTTATGTATTTCTGTTCGAAGGCATGGATGTATGTGATGTCTTGAATTCCCCTCTCCCATCCATCATATCCTATGAACGGGTTTTATCGAGAGCGATTAGCTTACCACTAGTCCTGTCCTAGCCTTATCCTTCTATTCCTACTCTCTTTGAAAAAAGAGAGGTTGAGCAACTGAGTATCAAGGAGTTCTCGTAGACGAAATTCTGTTGAGATAAACTCCATTAGGAGTCCATATGCTTCACATTCGCAGCAGATATGGGAAAAAAATACACAATAATTCATTAAATTGTACGCGAATCTATGGTTTTGTCTTACTGCCGCCGAAGCAACGTGCGAGTGAGCAATGTCCGCAGTTTCTTTCGCACATTGCTCATGACATTCGTCCGTCTCTTATTCTTCAAAATAATGTACTTATTTTATAGTAGAAACACAATATTACGATCAACAAATGTTAAAAATTATTTTATAAGCTTACACCTACCTTATAAAGAGTATTTATTAGTCAATTTAAGGTCAGCTGTGGTAGATAAAGGTACATATAGGTACATAAACACGCCGACAACGCACTCATTGCGATGTTTTGAAATAACATATTTTGGCATTAAATGCATAGTCGTTCAGGTTTTGGAGATCAGGGTTTTATCAGAGGTTATCAACATCTGCTAAAACCCCGATCTCCAAAACCGGAACGACTGCCGCAGACACTGTAGGTTTGACCTCCTCTCGAGGATAAATAACAAAAAAAAGAGGGAAAAAAGATTAAAAAAAAAATAATTATATAAAAAAAAAAAACAGATCAAAAAAAATATATATTAACTGATCAGATAAGCATAACCCCAATTAATTGCAGCTCGAGGTTACTGAATCAACCACTAGTGTCACATATAGTGCCTACGAATGAGAACTAATACCACCACAAAAACAAAACAAAAACCAAAGACCACGCACCCGCCTACGCCCAGGTAAATCCAGGACGCTACGCGGGAAAAGCAACATCAAAATACACCAGATGAAAGGGAAATTGGAGCTCGGCTCCACCATCCCCATAATTTGATGTATAGATATCAAAAAATAATATAAAATTTGATCAGCGTATAAAGATCAAAGTATCTATATGATAAATAACACGAAAATAAACAAGTATAATTTAATTTGAGACCAGTAAACGAGGTTGAAGTTATGTCGAATATATGTCGACGTTCGAGTGATAGGAGTTAATATGTAATATGATATATAAACATGAATTAACGAAAATGGAAGGTTTTGGAACATCTTTTACAGTGGCGGTTCCTGACCTAAAATCTTGGGTGGGCTAGAGAAAAGCATATTTCTACTTCACCTTATACATTAATCTACAAGCAAATTAACAAATACTACGATACTACTGCAATGCATAAATTATTATATAATAAAATCAATGCTAATGTAACTAAGAAATAATAGAATAATAACACGGAATCCTTTAATTCGTCTCTTTCAAAGTGAAATAACAAGTAAGTACCTACTAAAAGCAATACAGAACTGTCACACTGAAAGTCAATACCTGTCACTTTCATACAATACAACGATATTGGTTTTGTGTTTCAATGCATAAGTATGCGTAATGGGCAGATTGTGTTTAGCCCCCAACGATCAACAGAAGCTTGACGGATTGAAACACAATCGTTTGTGATTGATGACGTCTCCGTACATACAAATACAAAAAAAATCTAATCGTGCTTGATTGCGCCCCAGTGTAAATAAATATTGTCTGTGGTTACGGGCTCGAATGATATAGCCCCTGAGTGGTGTTGCCAGGCTGATGTGACGTTACCTATTCCCTGTGAAGTATTTATAGGGTTATTGTTTTTTTTATGCCGGCTCAGTTTAAAATTGTAATACAAAACACAATCGAGAATATGATTGTAGGTAGACGTAACATTGTCTTATATTGACAGAGGAAAATTAAAACAAAGATATTATATTCATTTTGGAAAGGTAAGTTACGCTTATAAATGTCGCCGAATTGCTGTTCATTTTTATTCAGCCATCTAAAGTTTTGGGTGAAAAATGCAGGTCGGGCTTAGCCCACCTAGCCCAGTACCTAGAACCGCCACTGGATAATATAAAACTGTATTGTGATATAACTAAACAAAAAGGAAACGATGAGAGGAAATGTGCAATGAAGTTATCTTATCATTACAAAAATTATCAAAAAATTCAATAGAGATTAAATTTTATCTTTTGATATAAAAACACAATTTCGGGCTTCGCCCGTTGAATCTAATAATTTTGATTGTTTTCTTGCTTTAAGTTTAAATGTAAGTTGATAAAGTTTCCAAAGTATTTTCAGAACACCTACATAACTTAAAAATAAATCTTTTTCAATATTTTCCGAAACCTAGTTATATAGTTCATCACTAGTGAAGAAGTTTCCTGGATTTGGAATCCATTTTCCGTGACCACTAAACCAGTATGCCTAAGCGCAAGTGAGTATGAAATTCTAATTGACTTAATCAGTGACCGGTTTGACACAACAAGATCAGCCATTAAAGGATTTCAGTGCGAGTTTGTCAAAAGATGGCCTTTTTTAAGCATATTTCATTAGATAAATAACATTACTAAATAATTAATGAATAATGGTTGTATGATCATTATATTCAATACATTTGACTCACTATCTTACGCAAACCTTTTTCTGTAATCCTTTCTAAAACATCAAATCTCAGTGCCATAAAATTAACTCTTAACAGTCACGGTGTAACGAAGTTTTCAACCAGGTGTTAACTTTTGGCCTGCAGGCTTGAAACTATTACTATTTCCATGACAAAAATACCATAGCATAAAAATCTTATCGTTATCTTTAAAAAAGATATTTAAGCGAAATTTAACGATCGACGAGGTTTGCCAACAGGTGTAAACCGCATATTTCCTCTTGAGAGCCTTATTTACTCATATTTAATGTAAATGATATATTTTAAAAACTTTAAAAAAAAATCTCTTTTGGAAAATCTAATGTAAATCTCAAATTTTTAAATATATTTTGACATTTTATTCAAAATTAAGTTCTGTTCTTTTGAATCAGTACTCCAATATTATAGCAGTATGTCATTTCTTTCTCTTAACTAAATTTGGACATATTTGATCCCATATTCCTCATAATAATGCAATCATACAAAGGAATGGGCGTCGTCACGTAGGATCATATTACGTCTTACGTTTTTGTCTCAAGTTGCATCATAATTCATATGTTACTGATAACATTACAAACTATAATTTATATCATGATTATTTTACAAAATGAAATCATATTATCTTTACGTAAAATCACTTAAAAATTACTTGGACTATTGTACTATGGACTATATCACTAAAAAACTATTAGGTTTTTTTTCCATAAAAGATTATTTTATTTCGAAACAAAAAAACACTAACATATTTATGTATATTTATGTAACATATTAACAATTTATTTTTGGGTCTCGTGTAAATCGGATGCAAACCTTTATCAATCTTTATGGAAATATACTTTGACTGTTTCACCAGGGGTGGACTGGAGGGGCCCTTTGATAATTTTAAGTTGTGTCAGCGAGCCATTTGTTAATTTATGAAAACAATATTTTGTGGCGCAATCAGTATATAACTGCAATTTATGACCCATATAGTATCTACAACGGTTTCAGTATAACGTTTGACTTAAAGTAATAGTACTTATTTCTGCATCAATCTTATAACTCTTCACTCTTGAAATCTGAGGTAGGTTATTTAATTTTTCAGCCATATATATATATTAATTATTTTACAGTATATTGCGTATCGTTACATAATTTAAGTTCAGTAAAAATTAACTGTTAAAAAATTAAATTTGTTTTAATATATATTGTGTGAAATTGTAGGTATAATATTGCTTAAAAAAAATACGCCCATTGACCAGAACACTGCGAATGTGTCTGTGATTAGGCGCACCTTTTGTTAGCGTATTGGCAGCCTACCGATACGTTTTGCCATCCTTTCAACGCTTTTATTACATCTAATCTTTTATTATATTACTAGCTGGCCCGACGAACTTCGTACCGCCTCAGAATCAATAAATGTTGTGTTAATTTATTGGATGAGTTAAATTCAGTTTGAATGAATACTCAAAATGAATTAAGTTCAATAAATGTGCAAAATTAAAAACGAAAAGTATTTTAATTACATTGAAATGATGTTATTCACGTGGCACAGTCGATAGATTTAAAGGAATGCAGTGGACCAACGATTTGATTTTGAATTGTGAAGTTGAAATGATCCACATCTTTGTTATTTGCTGCAAGAATTGCTCGTTCACTCAACCAATTATGATGTTTGTGATTAGCAATGATATTCAGGAACACTTTGTTGATTGTCCTTCGATGAGACGAAATTTCAAAAATTCGGCAAAAACAAAATCAATCCATTCGATTCGTCGACAGGAACACGGCCGTTACAGATAGTCAGCAAATACTTGGAGAAATCTGCGGCAGATGGTCGTTTAGAAATGCAACTCGCATGTTTGTCGTTAGCTGAAGTTTCTTAACATAGCGCCACAGAGTCGATGTTTTAAGTCAAGCGTTTATTTCATCGGCAGCGGTCGATCTTGGAATAACTGGTAGTGTTTGGCGAAAATCGCCAGATAGTAGAATCATTGCACCTCCAAAACATTTTGAGTCATTGCGCTGATCTTTCATAGTTCGGTTGAGTGCTTCCAATGCGGAGGAAAAATAAGCCACCATTTCCCTCATCAATTGCCTTCATTAAAGTATCGTACACTTTCTGTTGGGGGTTCAACAGTGGTACATTCGTTCGAAGTGATTGGTTCAATGCATCTCGATCATATTCACGTTTACGTTCCGATTCTCAAATGAAAGCGTCGTTCATTCTTCGATCTGGCGACGCATCATGCAGCACATGAGGTAACACATGTCTTCGATCTAAATCAAAGCCTGGTTATTTATCTCTTCATTCACCTCGAGATCGGGATTCCTTGAACTGACACGAATTCGATGTAAAATGTCTTCCGACATGTCATCCTTGAACTTGTTCCACAGCTCACATGGATTCGATGTGAAGCATGTCAAAATAATGATAGAAAAGAATGTGCGTATCTGACATGGAGATTCAGAAACAATTTCTTCAGTGATTGGCATGTCCCAATAAGTATAATTTTCAAGCAAATTGAGCTCTTGACATGCAAGTAGAAACATTCGTCATTTTTCGGATGAACTGTGTAAATGCGACCTAGAGCATTCGGGTGATCAGGAACGGCATCGCCTTGCTTTAGACGTTAATTTTTTTTCGATATAGCGTTTCAAGTGTAATAACGTGTCATCTCACAGTAGAGCAACGTTCGTGCAAAATATTTTTGTCAAAAATTTATCATACCTAATTATAAACATAACCTTATTTCAATATTATCCGATTTTCTTTCGTTTTCATTTCATATCATCGATTTCTTATATTCTAATCCATATTCTAAATTTAAAATTATTTATAAGTCAATCGTACGCAAAAGAAGCAAAAACAAACAAATATAGAAAACAGTGCGATCTGGTGGATTTTTCTGAAACCAGCTTACGACATTTTAGCATTTGTTGCTGTTCGTCATTTGAAAACTGTCACTATATGACAATATTAATTTTCTTCATAATTTATTTTCCGTGATATTTTTCCGATGTTTTAATGCTTATTCTGCTATTCTAGGCAAAAACGAATTTTATAAATCAAATATCATTGAAATCCTTGCAGCAATTCTTGAGATATACGTGGTGTAAATAACCCCACTTTGTTATATATATATAGATTCAAAACATCAATGTTTTGACTTATCGTTTTATGAAATTAGGCCATCCGGTATTTATATTATCAGATCATCTTCAGTCAGCCAAGCATGCTGTGGCAGCACTATGGACTGGTGTGGCTTGAATACATCTCATTAATCACTTTTAACACTCAAGACCCCGGCCCCGCACTAACGCGGAAATAGTAGTTATCCGTTAAACCCCAGCCCCGCGCTAGCGCGGGTGTACACACGTGGGCGTGTAATCGGTATCCGTTAAGGCGAAAATAATTTATTTCGGATTTTTGTTTTTTTATGCTACTCAAGAGGGTTTCTTGCGTATGTGTATTTTTTTTGTGTCGACTTACCTTATTATTTATGGGTGAAAATGACTTTTGAAATAAGATATTTTTTGCTTTAGAATACTTAAAATTAAAATATTTTACAAGTTGACTTTTACTTTTATTAGACTTAAAAAACATACTGCTGTTCGTTTTATATTCTGTAATATTATTTAAATATATTTTAGTGCATTTGTGTTGGTCAAAGACAACACATTCTCGTTTCTGTGATCGCGATATATTTTCTGCTCTTGGTTTATTACATTCAGTGTTTAAAATTTTTAAAAAATGTTTAAGTTGTATAAGTTATGTGATTAAAGAGGTAATTTAAAAAAATATTTCAATTTTTGCATTTTTTTTATTTAAAAATATATTTTTTTTTTCCATGTCCGCTCCCAATATGGAGCATATGGACTCCTAATGGAGTTTATCTCAACAGAAATGTTTTCTACGAGAACTGCTTGTTACTCAGTTGCTCAACCTCTCTTTTTCCAAAGAGAGTAGGAATAGAAGGAAAGGGCAAGGACAGGACTAGTGGTTAGCTAATCGCTCTTCATACGCCCCGTTCATATGATAGGATGGGTGGGAGGGGGGAATTCAAGACATCACATACATCCATGCCTTTGAACAGAAATTCATAAATCGATTGAAAAATCAATTTATAGAACTGCCCGTACCGGGATTCGAACCCGTGCCCTCCGTAGCGGTAGCCAACGATGTTGACCACTCGACCACACAGGCTATGTCTATGAAAAATCGAAAAAAAAGTGTCGTTTTTTTATTTATTTGTGCTATGTTTAATCATTTTTTTTTGTGTTCGCCAAGTTAAACTCATCGGCAAAAATAAATTTTAAACGTTTTTTATTGCAACTTGCTAAATATTGGGTTGACTTGCAAGACGATTTCAAAAAACAATATAGAAACTCTTAAGAATAAATGTAAGAAATTTTACTTACTTAAGGAACAAACTGCACAAATTTTTCACTATGAACTATTACCATCAACACTTGACACAAGACTGAACGTTTGTATTGGTGTTTCTACACACCCAGTATACTTTGGAGACTTTTTGTTTACAATATTTCCAGAACTTAAAACTGCTGAAATTTCTAGTTGAAAAAAACTGAGCACATGCTTGTTTTTCACTATTTCTGTCGAAGCTGCCGATAATTGGTGCACTGACGCAAATTTGGTACATTTACCTTATTTTGCGGGAGTCTATTCACAAGTTTACTAAGAATGGTGGTTTTTTAGACAATATATGCTTGTTTTTGGGATCTATTCGTTTTCTATAAATTCAATTATTGAGGAAATAAACTATAAGTGTACGAGTCTTTTATTTCCTTCGTAATTTTTCTTATAGAGTATAAAAGTTATTATTCAGTTAATAATGTTTGTCATGAGCGAAACCGCTCTGGACTCTTAAAAATAAAAGTGGAATAAGTGAAAACGAGTATTTTTGTTGTTGTTGATTATAATGCCTTTCCACCAAGTATTGACAATGGACACCTTAAATTTTAGTACAAACGTAATTAGCAACATTGGTTTAAAAATATTAAATATTTCGTTCTGTCAGTGTTTGGGGGTCCGACTTTGATCCAAAAATGTTTGTAACATTTGATCCGAAGAATCGACAACTCCCATTTACTTATCTTCGTCAATCTCAAGCTTGCAAATCACTTGGTAAATGTAAATTATTTTGAAACAGTCTTTAGTTTTGCGTATGTCGAAATTGAAAGTATGTACTGATATTTTCTGCGATTTCTTCTCCCGGTATCCACAAATTGTCTTCGGATTTTTTAAAAATATTTTGTTTCTCCAATTGCATATTTATGTTTGAATTTTTTTTTGGGAATATATTTTCTTTTTTTACGAAATGCACCAGTCAAATACGTTTCTTGTTATATACGATTCTCTGCTAAAGATATGGTATGGTACGGATAGTATCTCTTATTAGCTACATTAGCGCAACTGAACATGAAAGATTCCACTTGTAAACGAATCGAGTGTCCTACTACAGCAAAAAAAATCTCAAATAATAGTTCGCAACAGAGTCCGCGCAACATCCAAAATTTGATCTCTCATCTAAGGTGTTTTTTTATATTTTTTAAATACTATGATAACATCGTGCGGCTTTTTGTTTCCACCAATGCTGATGTGGGGTGTAGTAATAAAGAAACAATTGATTGGCGTGATCAACGTGAGGCGCAAATTTCCCACAGGGGTCATATTTGAGACTTCTTGGTAGAAATAGTTTTCTCCTTAAGTGGAAAAAAAGTGAAATTAACAGCTTAACGCCTGCTCGTTTTTTTAGAATTTCACCTGGCGGCCGGGCAATTTTGCGAAAAATTCGCTAACAATTGTAATTTTACTAAATTCACTATAATTTGTAAACCAATTCAGATATCTTTACCAAAATTAATTTTCTAGCTTCCAGATACTTTGCCGCACAAATCAATGCCATTTGAGCAGTGGTTCTTTATCTGTATATTGCATACTTATGTTGTGTACTGAAAAAACCTAAATCTACTAAAAGATCTTCTTTTAAAATATGCAAAACCTACTTTTTCACATTGTTAACGTGTAAATATTACACTATAGCAAATTTATATTTGCTGTAGTAATGTAACATAAAAGAATATATTTCAAAGGAATATTTTTTAATTTATTTCGTAAACATAAGATGAGAACCCCTGTTACTAAGTTTGAATAGGTCATAATATTATCAACCACTCGTTTAAAAATTCAAAAATTGTTTTCGGCTGTCATAAAAATGCAGCATCGCACGCCCAAGCAATAAATCACTAAGCAATTCGTACCTCTATGGGCCCCGCCCCACAAATGCATCTGGACGACAGGATACCCTGCTAATATTACGTATATATATCGTCGCTAATCGGGGAAACAAACCAGACACGACTTATAAATCAAATATTTAAACAGAACGTAAAATAATGTTATGAAAAATCACATACGAAAAAAAAGTCTACAGTCTAGGGGTGTTTTTTCACGAAATAGTTTTGCATAATAATAATTTATTTTTCGTTAAATAATCTGTCAATATGTATACTACCATCTCTCGTTACATTTGAAATCAAACTCGATCCTAACCAAGTGATTTTTCAATATAATGGAATGTATGACATAAGACGCGTATATGCGTCCACGGTCTTTAAGCTGTTAACATAAAATGACCTATAGCAAACATTTTTCTTAGCCAAGGTATTTCGTGGGATTTTTTATTCCAATTAAGCCCATTTCCAAAGGAAGTGCTACGAACGCTTTGATTGATAATGCAGTTATCAGTTTTCATTATTTCATCTTATTTGAATGTACAGTGGAACCCCCAATAACACTACCCCGAATTATGCGCTGGCTTGAAATATTCGCCGCAAATCCCCCAATTGTACGGTCGCATTCCATTGCTATGTTCGTTGCCGCTGTCCGTCTGGGCGGCTGCAGCAGGGGAGCTCAACTCAATCTATATTTTTTAATGGAAATTTAAATTAGAGAACCTATTTAATTTTGTGTGCATACCAACGTTCGATAAAGTTCCCTCTAAGCTGCTCGCGTGCGCGGCCGCGCAGCAGTTGGGAAGCCCCCGCGCACTCATTCTGGGTTGGCGCGCACTACATGAAAGTTAGTCAAATAATATTTGATCGGTCCACGCAGCTTCCGCTCAGCCTTTGAAATTTCCGCGCAGCTAACCCTTCGGCTTAGAGGGAACGTTGGTGAATACTATTTACTCATGGTAAAAAAACTGCAACTGATTTTGAAAACTTTTTTTGGTTTTATTTATACATATGCGCGCCACGAGAAAAGAAATACATATGTAGTTTTTTTTTAACTTGTTTTATTTTATTTATATTTTACACTGTCTTTATGTAATAATCTAGCATAATTTTGTTGAAATAGTACATACATCGAATTATATCGAGTACTTAACTCCTAGAACTCGAACGTCGACATATAGTCGACATCACGATTCGGGTCTACCACTCGAACGTCGACGTATAGTCGACATAATTTCAACCTCGTTTACTGGCCACAAACTAAATTATAATTGTTTATTTTCGTGTTATTTATCATATAGATACTTTGATCTTTATACACTCATCCAATTTTATATTATTTTCATGCATTTAATGTCAAAATATGCAATTTCAAAACATCGGGATGAGTACATTCTCGGCGTGTTTATGTGCGTAAGTGCGAGTGAGATGGATCTTGTGCAAACGAGACAACACATCATTCCAAATAGCTCGATCTACTTTGCTTCGGCGGCAGTAATACACAACCATAGATTTGCGTACAGTTTGTTAATGCATTATTGCTTATTTACAATTAAAATAATCCATGGTTTTACTACAATGATTACATACATCACTTTTAGGGTGTTCACTGTCAATACTTGGTGGAAAGGCATTATATTAATAAAAACACAATAATCCTTTGTACTTCATTCCACTTTATTTAATATGTCAGGACCGGTTTCGCTCATTACGAGCATCGTCAACTGATAAGAAATATAATTTAACAGTGCTATTTATACAAAAATGAACAGTTATAAACAACAATTGGCATTGAAAAGAAAATACCAATTACATTAAAAGTGATTCTAAAATAGCACAAAATTAAAATGTTTAACACATCTAACATATAATTAAAAAGTCATCTCAGATTAATAAATTTAGAATGGGAATTGAAAGTAATTACAAACATAATTAAAATTTGGGAATTCTTTGACAAAGTGATACAATAAAAATAATGACATTAATAATGACAATAATATAGTGAATAGGCTTAATGATAGTTAAGAAAATTTCCCCTCTTCCAAGTAGTTGGTAAGTGTACATACTTAAACAAAATCGACAGCCAGGAAGATTCTGAAAAAGAAATTTTTCAAAGACCATATCAATTCTAACAAAGATATATATATATATATACATACCTATATATATTTTAAATTATATAAAAGAATCGTTAACAAGGGCTAATGCAATGGATAAAGTAACGGGGAACTAGCAAATATTAATTGATCGTTCAAAAGATCTGAATCAGGTAAAAATTTGAATCTATTGATTTCTAGGATTTCCTGTTTGTCTAGTTTGACAGACTTGTTATTTAAATGTAGAACTTTAAAATTTCTACTAATATCGAAAGTGTGATTATTTTGAAACAGATGGTTTCCAAATGAAGACTGTTCATCCCCTTTCTTAGCACAACTCAAATGCTCTTTGATTCTAATATTAAACGATCTACCTGTTTGACCAATATATTTGGCTTTACAGGAATCGCAGTTGAGTAAATATATACCGCTTTGGTTCAAAAAGTTTAAAGTTCCCAAATTTTAATTATGTTTGTAATTACTTTCAATCCCCATTCTAAATTTATTAATCTGAGATGACTTTTTAATTATATGTTAGATGAGTTAAACATTTTAATTTTGTGCTATTTTAGAATCACTTTTAATGTAATTGGTATTTTCTTTTCAATGCCAATTGTTGTTTATAACTGTTCATTTTTGTATAAATAGCACTGTTAAATTATATTTCTTATCAGTTGACGATGCTCGTAATGAGCGAAACCGGTCCTGACATATTAAATAAAGTGGAATGAAGTACAAAGGATTATTGTGTTTTTATTGATTACATACATCATGGTTAGAAAAATATATTAACAATTATCAAAATTGTTGGTTATCTATATATATATATATATATATAAATGAATGTTAGTTTGTTTGTTACATATGCGCTCCTATACCACTCAACCGATTGCGATATTTTTTTTGGGAAGTTGTTATAAAGACGCCAGAATAGATTTATGAATCAGCGGTGGGCTACCAATGCGTTAATTTGTCTGTTAGTCTGGTATGCGTTTCTATACCGTTCATCCAACTGCAATACAATTTTGGTGGGTTGTTGTGCGGCTGCCTGCAAATTTATATAAATCAACAGTGGGATGCCAATACGTTAATTTGTTTGTTTTTTTCCGTATGCAATCCTATACCATTCATCGGACTGCGATAAAACTTTGGCGAGCCGTTGTGCGGACGCCTGCAAATGTGTATGAATCAGCGGTGGGCTGCCTATACGTTAATTTGTTAGTTTGTCCCTTATGCATTCCTGTTCCTATACCATTCATCTTTTTGCGATAAAACTTTGGTGAGTTGTGCGAACACTCGCAACGGTATCTGAATACATACAGCCAGTGGTAGGCTTCCAATACGTTAATTTGTTTGTTTGTTTCGTATGAGTTCCTATACCGTTCATCTGATTGCGATAAAGCTTTAGGGAGTTGTTTTGTGGACACCAGCAAAGGTTTTTGAATCAAAACATACGATGAGCTGCCAATACGGTAATTTGGTAGTTTTTCCTTTATGCGTTCCTGTTTCTATACCGTTCATCCGATTGCAATAAAACTTTGATGATTTGTTATGCGGACGCCCTTAAAGTTTTCTGAATAAGTACAGCCAGCGGTAGGCTGCCAATGCGTTTACAAGGTGCTCGCTTTATATCAAAGCAATTCTCGGTATTCTGGGAAGCAGTGAGTTTTTTTATCACTCTGATACACTACTTAAATAAGCAATCGATTTTTACCTAATACATTTACAATACGCAGGGCTTTTTTTACCCTGTAACGCGGCGAAACGGCGTTCCGGCACCTTTTTTCTCGAAATTTTGATAAATGTTTAATTTTATTTTTTCTATTTTAAAATATGTATATTTTGTTTTATTTTCTATGCATTATATGAAAAGCCGTCATTAATTCTATCAAAATGATATTCGAATATATAATAAATAATATACCTTCTTAGAAAATGCTCGAAAAAAGTGCGTTCCGGCACCTTTTTTTTCAAAAAAAAGCACTGACAATACGTAACAATATGCAATATACTGTAAACTCATCAATGTAAATGGCCGAAAATGTACTAATGTGTATACTGATGCTGTCATAGATAATGTATGTAAGTCAGAAATTGCAGTTATGTACTCATTTGATTTGAGAATATTGTTTTCTCTTAAATTAACAAGGGGCTCGCCGACCTTAGAAAAATTTCACAAAGGGCTTGCGCGAGCCCCTCTGAGCTTCCTCCAGCCCACCCCAGAGTGCAGCCATTTTACAATGAGAAATTTCGCCGAATAAAGCGATCTGCGTGCCACGACTATCAGTTTCATGACAAATCATAGGTTGCGAAAAGTAAAATTCGGACCCGTTGAATTGGCTATTTTTAGGATTCTCTGTGGCGCATTTTCTAAGAATTATCGCCTTTTCTGGTGACTTTTCTCAATTTAACAAATGTGTGTATTTCATATGGTTAAGCGTCAGTTTGCGTGTCTTTGGTGTGAACATTTTTGGATGGTGGTCGAACAGCGCATTTAACACTAAAATTGAATTTTAATTCAAATCACTGAGACACTAACATGCAATATCAAAAAAAAATCGGAATGGATGAAGTACTTCAATCATGCCAACTCATAATATGAGACGAATGTACTATGGCGCACAAAAAGGCATTGTAAGCTTTACACTATGCACTAAAAGATTTGAGAGGAAATAAATAGTGGTCTTTGGTGGCGCACTTATTTTATTGTCTGGTGATTTTCGACAAACCCTACCAGTTATAACACGTTCAACAGCTGTTGATGAATTAAATGCATGTCTCAAATCATCAGTTTTATGGCGACACGTGCAGAAATTGGCTTTCAAGGCCAGCATGCGTATAAAACTACAATATGATACATCCGCTGAACGTTTCGCAAAATAATTGTTTGATATTGGGAATGGAAAATTGGAAATAGATGAATCCATACAATGTATTACATTGCCAACAAATTTCTGTAAAATTACAAAAAAAATAAGAGAATTGATTCACAAAGTTTTCCCAAAAATATTGCAAAGAATTACAAAAATCAACAGTGGCTCAGAGAAAGTGTTATATTAGCAGCCAAAAAACACGATGTTAATGCCATCAACTTCAGGATTCGAAACGAAATACCAGGCGAAGAGAAAACGTATCAGTCCATCGATACTGTAATGAATCAAGATGAAGTTGTCAATTATCCAACTGAATTCTTAAATTCACTTGATTTGCCAGCCATGCTGTCACACGTTTTAACATTGAAAATTGGCGTACCTATCATTCTTCTCCGAAATATAAATCCACCACTTTGCAAAGGTAAGCTTCTCACTAAAAAAAACTCATATTTTCCACTTTGTCCGTACAAAGTGGATATTGTGAGTTTTTTAGTGATAAGCTTTGAAAAATATTTTTGGGCGTTCTCTCGTGCTAGTGGGCAATGGTTAATGTAAAGTATTAAAATATATATTCGTGTGTACAAAGTTCGTCCTTTATTTTTTAGTTCAATTATATACAACCCATTTATAATTTAGGCAGAAACACGTGTCTCAACAATTTCCGGATGGTTTATTTGTAATATCTAGTGTTATAAAGTAATATACATATTATTTTTATAGACGAATTAAAATATTACAATTCAATTAAATGTGTTTCAAATTGTGCTGTGTATTTTTTGTATGTATACATTTTGAGCGACTGAGTAACAAACAGTTCTCATAGGAAAAACTTCTGTTGAGATACCTACATTAGGAGGTCATATGCTCTACATTGAAAGCGGACATGGATTAAAAAAATATATTTTTACTTCATGCAGAAAAACATGTGTTTCAACGATTTCCATATAATTCATTTCTTATCATATCTAGCGTTATAACGTTATCTATATTTATTAGTTTTACAGACAAATAATATATTATATTACAATGTTTTGTTTTATTTTATTATAATGAATAAATACTTGAGTAAAATACTGCTGAGTAAAAGGTTTTGAACCAATGATACACCAGCGTACGCCCAACGTATCTTAGCAACGCGAATGTTTATTACGAATTTCCTAGCTATATACAATTGAGGTTAGGATGACATCGGCTGTCAGATGACAAAATTTCCATCGTTTTCAAATCCTAATTTGTGGACTTATTGTTACCTTTATTATTGTAAATTATTACAGACAATAAGTAACAATCCTTGTTTAAATGTTTTTCTATGAAGATAGTATCTAAAGTAATGACTAATAAGTCTTAGAAGGATTTTGATACAATAGGTGTAAAATGTGTGCAGCTGGGTTAGAACCTTTCAGAAACATATATTTGACTTCTTTATTTACTAAACAATATTTATAATATGAATTGAATATATTCCACATATTTATTTATTTTATTTTTGAAAAAATAGCCAAGGAAAAGGCGTTTTTTTCTTAATTTACTTTCAGAAATTATGTTCCGGAAAAATCTAAAATTAAATACGAGTTGGCGCTACCAACCTTTCAAAAAAAATTACGAGTTTTAAGGGTTAATTTAGGATTAAAATAAAAAAAAATACAAGTAAGCATACATCATTCACAGTCAGAAAATATTCGGTTCCAATGATGGATTTTAAAGATCCGTAGAATGGCCAGGAGCATTATCAGTAAGTAATAATATTTTGGAAGCAATATTTTTTCTAAAAGTAAATTTTTCCATTTCTTGAACAAAGCAGTTAAAAAACCAATCGCGAAATAAAATTCCCGTAATCCATGCTTTTTTATTTGCCCTCCAGTAAACGGACAAATTAGACTTATCGATTCCTTTCATTGCTCATAGGTTTGAAAAATGATTGACAACCATTGGTTTCGTTATATAACTGCTCGATGCATTACTGCAAAGGAGAACAGTTGTTCTGTCTTTGGCAACTTTGAATCCAGGTGCAGATTTAACGGTTTTTGTTGAATTTTTCAATTTCACATTGGTCTTACTAGTATTAATTTTTAGGCTAATGCAACCTGAGTTAGTTCCTAACCCATCAATAGTCTCCTGGATGCCCTAAACAGATTTGTCCAATATGACAGCATCATCGGCATATTCAAGGTCACACAGCTTCAGACCGGGACCAACAGCTACACCTCAATCAGGCGGAATTGACCTGCGAAGTATGAAGTCAAAGATAATAAACAGGAATGGCGCAGGAACGCACCCCTGTCTCACTCCAGTTGTGACCCCGAACCATTCGGTAGTTGAGTCACCGGTTCTCACACAACATGCACTATTCTTATGTAGGGATTTGATAATGGCCACAATCTTTGGCGGGATCCCGTAGGCATCCAGTATTCTCCAAAAAGTGGGTCTGTGCGGACTATCAAATGTCTTCTCATAGTCGACGAAACAACAAGCAAGAGCACTGTCACATTCATTGCTCTGCTGGAGGAGACATCGAAGATTGTGTATTTGGTCCGCACACGACCTTCCTAAATATTTCCATAATGGGTCCTCTTATTCTCGCCAATAGAATGTGTGCCATTACCTTGCCAGGTATACTGAGAAGAGTTATGCCTCGGTAATTATTACAGCTGATAGGATCACCTTTTTTGTGGAGTGCTAACACCTCACCGTCCACCCAGTCCCTAGGACAACGCTCACCGTCCCACACCCTGGCCATCAGGTGATAGAGAGGATGTAGGATGGCGTTAAGACCACATTTAAGAAATTCTGAACCCTGTGCTTTGCCGTTTTTAAGCCTCTTCACTACCAAGATAATTTCGGCATGTGTGTTCGTACGGTCTGAAATACTGGACACTCAGGAGAGGTCCATAAATGTAGCTCTTTGGTTACGTTAAAAGGATCCTGGAGGGGCGGTCGGTTCAGCACCTCGCAGAAATGATCCTTCCAATTCTTTTTAACTTTTTCTGAGTTTGACTCTATCGCTGCGTCAGGGCTGCGAATGGGGCTGATAGTCGGTGGTCGCTTTCCGCAGACCTCGCACGTGATTCTAAATAACTTCTTGGTATCATTTCTGCGGACCGCCACCTCAGTTGCCGATCCAAGAATCGGCGCTTGTCAAGTCGCGCAGACTTCTTGACAACCTTGTCCTGATAACGATAATCAGAGGGACGTTCTTCAAATTTTTCAGGGTCGGCTTAACTGTCCTTCAGTGCTTTTACCCTGGCCCGCTCTTCGGTTCTCCTCCACGTATTTTCGGACATCCAGTTTGGTTGCCCTTCCCTCCGGAATTCGAAAACATCTTCGGCGGATGATGCAATAGCACGTTTGATACTGCACCAGTCCGCCTCGATGCGATCGGACCCGGATATAAGCCGCACGGAGACACAATCTATTTTTTATTATTATTCGTATTAACATTCTCAAGCTTCTCGATGTCGATCTTTTTTCCTCGCTGGATTTTGGGCTGAGACTTAGTTTCAGGTGGATTTTGCCGAAAAGTAGTTTGTGGTCGCTATAAATGTCGGTGCCTCGATATGTGCGAACATCGAGAAGTTCTTTTCTATGTTTCGTGCTGTAAAGAAGACGGTCAATCTGCGTCTTCGTGCGTCCATCAAGAGAGGTCCATGTGCATTTATGGATGTCTTTACGCGGGAAGATAGTTCCGCCAATGGTGAGCTTATTCATGATAGCGAATTCAATCAGTGCCCTGACCATTGTCGTTTGCGGTGCCCTGACCATGCCGTCCCATCACTGAGGACCCGAGAGCCGGATCAGCCCCTACTCGCGCATTATAATCCCCCATTACTATCACGCGATCCCTACAGGGGATTGCTGCAACTGCCGCGTGAAGGGAGTCGTAGAAGGCGTCCTTTGCTTGCTCATCGGCGTCCTCAGTGGGGGCATAGCACAGTTAGACTAGTCCTGAAGGTGGCACGTATCAATCTCCCAAAGATTGATTCCCATTTCAGAAGGCAGCGGGCCGCTCTCCCAGACATCAATATTGCCACCCCCTGGCGATGATATTGACTCTGACCAGAAAAGATCATCATGCACCCCTCCAACAGCTTCTTTCCTGCGCCTTTCCAGCATATCTCGCTCACTCCTAGGATGTCAAGTCCATACTTTCGCAAGATACGGGTAGCATGCAGGTCCTTTCCAGAAGGGCGCATAGTACGGACGTTGTACGTACCGATGCGCATAGTGTATTTGTTGGGGAGGATTTTATCTTCTCGGTCCATGGTTCTGCTGGGTTGTCTAGTTTGGTTTCCGGGTGTCCTAGGCGCTTGTGGCGGTGTTCTAATCGGTTTTTAATTTAAGGATGCAGGGTGATTTACCCTGCACTCCCGAGGCCCGGCATTTCCTTCCATTTTAGCGTAGGCACATCAGCTGGCATTGAAATGCCCTCGTGGAACCCCCAGCCATTGACCACCAACTTTTTTATATAAAAAATAATATTTCCATATTCGGTTTCCATTTATTATTTTGTATTTAACGAATTTAATAAATGAATTGTATTTGAACAAGTTTTAGAGCAACATTACATCACATGATTTTGCGCAGGGTCATCACTTCTTTAAACGCTGGGTCACCATTTCTAACTTTCAAAAAAAAACGCGTAGATCGAGTAAATCGCATAACAAAAGTAACGGTGCCGTCCAAAAAAATCACACAAAAAAAAAAGATTGTTCTTTTTCAACACTTTTACCCTCTGCGGCCCGCGAAAGATTGATGAAATTGATAAAATGGCCCTTCGTTCAAAAAGCTTGTGCACCACTGGTGTAGAGGTTTGGTTTCGCATGACCGATTTCAGATTGGGACTGTTAACAAATTTCGATGCCTTTTTTGCCCTTGAGCCTCATTCAAATAAATATTCAACTAGAATCATTGATGACTTCGTTTTTAGGACATTTTTAATATCATTTTTGTACAAATAGATACATATCTCTTTGGTGACAATATTGTTGGGAAATTGAATTTTAAACTTGGCTCTAGTACACATTAAATGATCTCATTGTATCCAATATTTAATCTGTTATCTTCTGACAAATACATCAAAATTAATCTCTAAAAACATTTTTTTTTTATCACAGAACTATTTTTTTTTTTTTGATATCTATACATCAAATTATGGGGCTGGTGGAGCTGAGCTCCAATTTCCCTTTCATCTGGTGTATTTTGATGTTGCTTTTCCCGCGTAGCGTCCTGGATTTACCTGGGCGTAGGCGGGTGCGTGGTTTAACAGCCAGTTTTTAATGGATTTAAATCATGGGTGTAAATAAAGTCCGTCTCGAAATTTATGTTTTGTTTCCCATTGTTTTGCAGGCGGGACGGCGCCTTTGAAGGCGTAGAAGACACAATACCACCCTTCGGCTACAAACGAGGAGAGGGCGTTGACGCTGGACACGGAGACCACGACATAAAGAGTTTCAATGTAGCGGCAATAAAACGCCGATCTGTGGGTAATAACTTTAAATAAAAAACTCGACAACCACTGGTTTCAAAATATTTGCCCCCGGAATGTCATCAGAAATTTTTTTAGGGTCGATAAATCTATTTTTATTGTTTTGATCATCTTCGGTTCAATGTGGTATTCGTTGGCTATGAATGTGCTGCTATTCAAAATCTGTTTCAGGCATACATGCGTGAAGGGTTAAATTGTTATTGGATATTGTTTAAAAAGTTCCTCTTCAGATAATAGTTGTGGCTTGACCAAATTTGATAACAGTTTTTTTGATTGAGTAAAAATGCAAATCGGTATAATAGAACATCTATATTCGTACATGTGCTTCATGAATTATATGATTGTTTAGCATATTGCAACTAACTGACACCATTCCGTATCAAAACACATTGAAACATTGCTCACTTGAGATTGTATAACTGTTTGTGTTTGACAAATAATAAGGTCAATAATATAGCGATACTCAATCTATTTTTTCCAAGCTTGCACAAAGATGGCAATAAATAATATATTAAGATTTCCTTGAGCAAAAAATAAAGTAAAGGACAATTTTTAACTTATAAAATAATAAGCTTATTGTAAAATGATAATTTTTAATGTTTCAGTTTCATACACATCTTGTGGCGTGATTGTTGCTGATGAGCCAGTGAAAAGGATAACCGATAGCAACCTTAACATATCATCACCTTATCCACTAGGTGCAGAGCAGTTACCTTTGTCACTGATTACTGCAAATAAGCGAGGTGTTGGGGCATTTAAACAAGAACAGTACTACAAAGCAATTTCCATTTGGCATGAAGCTCTTAAGATAGCTGATGCTGATAATACAATTATCAATACTGCTGATTACGCTTCCATTCTTTTTAACAAAGCTCGTGCGTATGAAAAGCTAGGATATTTGTATTTAGCTCTAAAAGGTTATAAAGAGGTTTTAATAAAAAATCCTAATCATACTAAAGCTAAAGAATCTTTAAAAACTGACAAAAAACTGTTGGAGAATTTTAAATTAGAAACAGTAAGAAATAATGTACAGCAATTTCTAACGGTAGAGGGCCAAAGTAATGAGATAAAAATTAGCATTTTAAAAGAGATAGATCAAATTGAATATGGAATTTTAGTAAGACAATTCGCTTACATAAAAACTGCAGAGGAGGTGAAGAACCTAGTAATAATCCTGAAAGATCTTGGCTATTTAACCACCAAGCTGGGAGAGTTAAGCGGCGAGCTAAAATATTATACCGAGGCGGCAGTATTTTACCAATATGTCATTACTATAGTAGATGAGAGGTTACGTGCTGAGAGTGAGACCGAGTTTACAGAAAAAATGATAACAGATTCATATCAGCAGTTAACCTATATACAACAACTGATATATTCAGCTGTTGCAGGAGTCCCAACGCACGCACCAATTGTACAAGTGGAGTCAAATGGTAATAATCAGCTACTATCAAGTTTGAGAAGCAAAGTTGAGCTAGAATTTTTTCAAAAAAAGGTAGATGCTGATAGTCAAGCTAAAGTACAAATGCCATTAAAAGAACAAGCACGCAATATTCTATTTAAATTAAGAAAAGAAGTAGCAAATAAAATCGTAACAATAGAATCTAATCGTATTCAAAGTGTAAAAGCAGGTAATACTGGTGCTAAAGAGCAACAACAAGTAACCCAACAGGAACAAGAAACCCACTACGTAAAAAAGACAAGAAAATTATTCGAAAAAATAGCAACTGATATGGGAAATTTCCTAAAGAAGCTATATGAAGAAAGTGAAGCAGAACTAGGCGAGCGGCCTTGTGAATATGCGGTAATAGGACTTGGTTCAATGGCATTAAAGCAAATAACGCCCTATTCAGATTTAGAGTTTGCCATTCTTACGGAGAATGAGTATTATAAACAATGTAACGATCCAAAGATAAGAGGATATTTTAAAAACTTAAGCCACTTGGTAAATTTTAAGATGATCAATCTAGGGGAGAGCATCATTCCCAAAAGTAAATATGGTTTAGATATGAGTCATCTAGTACACGTAGCAGTTAACTTTGATCTAGGAGGAAAAACACCACTTGGAAGAATAGGAGGTGGCAAACTATATGACTTAATAAAAACTGTAGATGGGATGCTCCATTATGTGCATAATGAGGGAGATAGAATTAGTCATATAGATAAGAACCTGCCATATATTCTAGAAAAAGTTTCTTTTGTGCATGGAGATGAGAAACTTGTGGAAACTTATAAAGTTAAAGTTACAGAGTTTCTGCACGAGAAAAACAAAGATGAATCACAAGGCAGATTAAACTGTGAGATAAGATCCATTAAGATACTAAAAGAAGGAGCGGTGGAAATTGACTATCTTCAGCCAACACTAGGTCTCGAACCTAAGAAAACTGCGTTTAAAGGTGATGTTGACAAATTGCAACCTGATTTACTTGCTACTAAAGGTCGGTTATTTAATGTTAAGCAAGAGATCTACCGAGTACCTGATCGTATCGTGTATAATCTTGGTCTATATTTTGGTATTGAAGGAGAAAGTAGCTGGGATACGGTCGATAAATTAGCGAGTCGAAGAATAATCAGTCCACAGGCGGCAATTAATCTAAAAAATGCTATAACTTTTTCTACTACCCTCAGATTAAAAACCTATGATCACCATAAAGCACAGAAGGATGATATGGCTATATTTCCTAGACCAACTGAAACTGAATCTGAACTTAAAGAACAAGTTCAACAGATATTCCACTTACCTGAAGAAGATTTAAGAGAACAAGGTGGATTGTTTCAATACTTTTATACTGCATTACCTTTACATGACAGATTAAAAGATTTCTGTTACCAATATCAAACATTAAATGATGAAAGTAGAAAAACTTTTTTTAAAAACACTAAATTTTATGTAGATGATTGTATTAGTAAAGGGCTTATTCATTATAGATTAGTACAATATAAGGAAGCTCAAAGCAATTTAGAGGAAGCGTTAGATAATTCACAGAATCAAGATAATTTGCTAGTAAGAAATACTTTAGGAGTTATATATGATAGTTTTGGTAATAGCGATCGGGCTATAGAGCAATATGAGTATTGTTTAAATATTTATCTTTTCCGAGATAAATTTCATCCTGCTATTGCTGTTCTTTTAAATAATTTAGTGGTCGCTTATGTTTCTAAAGGACAATATGATCAGGCGATTGACTGCTATGGAAAGAGCCTAAAGATGACTGAACTCATCTACAAGAAAGAACCTAAATTGGAGGTTGCTAGTATTTTAAATAATCTAGGGACTGCTTATGAGAAAAAAGGACAATATGATCAGGCGATTGAGTACTTTAAAGATAGCCTAAAGATGCACAACCTCGTCAACAAGAATGAACCTACATCGGATGTTGCTGTTTCTTTAAATAATTTAGGGTCAGCTTATAGTAAAAAAGAACAATATGATCAAGCAATTGAGTACTTTGAAAGAAGCCTGAAGATGTACACCCTCATCTACAAGAAAGAACCTACACCGGATGTTGCTGGTGCATTAACTAATCTAGGGAATGCTTATAGTAAAAACGGACTATATGATCAAGCAATTGAGTACTTTCAAAGAAGCCTAATAATGTACAGCCTCATCGACAAGGAAGAATTTCATCCGCTTGTGTCTGTTTCTTTAAATAATCTAGGGTCAGCTTATGAGAAAAAAGGACAATATGATCAGGCGATTAAGTACTATAAAGATTGCCTAAAGATGGAAGAACTCATCTACAAGAAAGAACCTCATCCGGATATTGCTAGTTCTTTAAATAATCTAGGGAATGCTTATTGTGAAAAAGAACAATATGATCAAGCAACTGAGTACTTTCGAAGAAGCCTAATGATGTACAGCCTCATCGACAAGGAAGAACCTCTTCCACATGTTGCTGGTTCTTTAAATAATCTAGGGTTAGCTTATCAGGAAAAAGGACAATATGATCAAGCCAAAAAGCATACTAGCCAAACTTTGAAAATAATATCTAATTTCAAAGACCACCCTTATCAAATTGGAAGACAAAACTTGATTGAAAATCTGGCTGTAGCTACTATAAAACTGTGTTTAAAGTTGGCGAATAAAAATCAGCATGATCAAGCTGTTGTTAAATTATTAAATTATGAGAATTGATTGTTTTAATAAAAAATATTATAGACAACAGTAGGTTAGTTTTGTAATCTAATAAATGTAAGTGTAAATACAGTGGAAGCTCTCATAACGAGCAAAACAGATTGTGAAAAAAATGCTCCCTTAACGAGCAATATTTTGCTAAACGAGTGACGTAGTGTTGGAAAGATCACTTTCACATTGTTGCTTGCCTCAAGATGATTGACAAAGCGTGTGAAGGGGTTACCAAGAGCTCCCTTACTTCAGCTTCTTTGCTAAGAATCTTTGCTAAAGAGCGTTGTCGAATGTGATTTTAAGGGGCTTGAAACAGTACCTGTGGAGTCTTCAGTCAACGAGATTGTATCTTTGGCCAATACTATGGGACTGGAGGTGGATAACAACGATATTGATGAGCTTGTGAAAGAGTACAGTCAAGAGCTGACAGCTTATGGAGTTGCATTGTTTTTCACAGTAAGAAGTTATGGAAAAGAGTTTATTAGTGGAGGAAGAGGAAGTAGCATAGCAACAATCTTCTGGCGCAATAAGAGAAAAGCTGAAAGCATGTGAAACTGTTGCATTGTACATTAAGAAGCATCACCCTAATAAGGAGGTGGTTATGCGCTTTACATATTTATTGTTACAAGTAGGCCTTCCAAACCGGTTTCCCGGTTTTTCGCCTGTTTTGAAAAAAACCAAAAACCGGTTTATTTCCCACGGTTAACCGCGTTTTCATAAATTCTATATTTATAAGTTTATTGATTTTTTTTGAAAAAAAATAGTATTTCACACTAAATTCAGCGCATATTTTAAAGGGGAAATATGCATTTACACATTGCTAAATAATACAAATTGTCACGTAGGTATTCAAATTATAGAGATAAATATCTTTCCAAGAAGAAAATTAACTTTATCAAAAGTAGAAATGTATCTTAACTGTCTTTAAAAAAATCGGCCCTTGTTACACTATAGCTCGTATTGAAAATATGACTTAACTGAAAACATTGAGAAGTCATCCGTATAAATCTTAAATGAATGGCGGAGAAGGATAGCATGTGTATTATTATACAAATACGCAATCATTAATCTCCAATTTATTTGTTTTAATAATGTGTATGCCTGTTTTTAGATGGATTATTCTTTTGCCAATTGGAATATTATTCTTAATAATTTTCATTTTGACCAATTACTATTAACAAAAAATTAATTGTTGCTTTTCTAATAATTCATTCAAAGATACTATATTTATAAATTGATTCACTAGTTTATTTTTATTTAATTACTTCATCGAAAGGTTTTACCGAACCCTCTTAAGCTAGTAAAACTTGTTCCGAGAAATTTGTGGAAAAAAACGGATGTCATTTAGGCAATCAAACACTTACTTTAAAACATTCGAAAAGTATAATGATACAATGTGTGAAGCTATTCATGTTTTTCCTTTCTTCTGTTCAACTGAGAATTACGAACACACATTCACAATAAATCACATTTTATTGCGGTGCATTCATTGTTTTCATTTTGTAAACATCTTGAAGAAGGGCGGAAGTTGTTGTCGTATGTGTTAACAGTGGTAGCACGCATATTTTCTAATATACACTGCTTTGCTAAGTAAATGATACAATGTTTTTGAAGAAATAACAAAATTAGGTTATTATTATTACAATGCCAATCGACTTGTTCCGATCACGATGTTTTTTTCAACAATAAAAATAGTAATAAAAATAAAAGATTTTTAGTACTTTTTCCACATTAAATTAATTTGATCAGGACCGGTTTCGCTCATCGCGAGCATTATCAACTGATAAGAAAAATATATAAACAGTGCTATTTACCTTAGACACATTAAAAGTGACGAATACAAATAGTAAAAACTTCTTTACGAAATACAATGAATCAGGAAAAATTGGTAGCTCTGTCAATGTTATCGATAGAGATGAATATTATGAGCAAAATACTTAAATTCAAAGAAAATGTATTTGACCTGTTTTCAAGCAATAAAAAATAAACGGATGGATTATATCATGAAATAAAAACAAAATGACAATAATTATTTTGATTTTATTCTAAAAAATGATATTCTCAATATCTTTTTATTGAAATATACTTATTTGTTTTTTTATCTAACACAAGACGCTACTGTAAATAGGTAAAGCTCCCAAATGCTTTCAGTACCAATACTAATAAAACTTGTATCCATGTATGATGTTTATGACACTTACTAGTCTTACTACAAATTATTTAATAAATGAAATGCCTAAAAGCATATCGTCTGTTCTAGTCGTATCAAATTTCCAAAATAATAAAAACACACACAGATTAATAAATGATTTTAAAATTTTGGAATCAACGGGAAAACTTTTTATTCAGAAATTTTATAATATAATTTATAATAATAATAATTTCATCATACAATTTAGAAAAATTATAATCTATTTGGCCAACATCAAGCGCTAGCGAAAGAGTATTTTCAGTGTCAAACAATTTTTGTATAAAAATTAAAAGTTAGTTTTTTTAAAGTACTTTAAAATTTTTTAAGTGAGTAAAAAAATGTAAAAAATAAATTAGAAGAGCTTTGTCGTTGACAAGTTATTTTTGAGAAGAAAAGAATTTGTTTATAATTTTAATAACACTTTACACCCAGATTTCCCCATTTCTACGTGATTTTTGCTTCCAAATTTTTTTTTACAAAAGAAACTGAACTTTCGCAAAATCTGGGATTGATGACATTGTTTTAAATCTTGTAAAAAAACATTTATTGAATTCTAGAAAATACACGTTTCGGCCATAAATTTTATTCTAACAGAGCAGAATATGTATTAAATCTACTAAATAAATGCACCCTAGAAGTTCGTCCGTCATTGTAAAGATTAACTGTCAGATCTTCACAGCAAATCCTATGTAATAATAATCGACTCAGATCAGAAATCTAGGAAAAACAGCATTTTATCAAACATGCCAGAGCAAAATACAACACTTTCGTTAAAAAATACACAAACGAGATGGTGAACGGATTCTACCGAACTTGATTCTTCCGAACACAAAATCTTCTGCACACAGAACCTTTCGCACATAGAATACTCCGTACATTTAAATATTTTAAATATGAAAATCATTGTTTTATTATAATGAGTAATGTCTTAGGTCAATCATGCCAAATATTTTTCAGTGGAAACAAGCAAAATATTTAATTATAATGGGTACTTCCGTGTTTGATGCCATGCAAAGAAATGCGCAACGGTCGTCGATGCACCCCTGTGTGGTGTTTGATAGTGTTCTCTTATCAGTTAATAATGCTCACTTTATGGAGAGCAACGATGTAAGGATGGAAATAGGATAGTTTTTTTAGGACCAAAAGGGTGTTGGAGAAATTAAAGACATGCCTTCACAAGTGCACTAATCAATTGAAAAACCGATTAATGATAGTGTCTGTCCTGAGATTCAAGCCTGTGAACATATGGGACTGGATATAATATATGAGGTTCCATAGTTCTTATGGTTCTCAAAAGACGGGACATCAAAAAAACCAACCTTTCTCGGGCACATTAAATGCGGTGTGAACATGGTGGCTAGAGAAGGTGGAGACATTCTGTTATTGTTTTGTCGAGCAGGAATCTTGTGAAGTAAAGTGAGAAGTCTCCAAGCAAAGTTGTCTTTCCGACCACGGAAGAAGAAGTAGCAATCTGAGGGCTCCTATCAATCGAGGCTCAGATTAGACGATTCTGACAGATCTGACGAGCACATTCATCACGGCTGTACTTTAATAAATATCATCAAAATCTCAATATTATTTTTAATGCATCGAAACAATCTGGAGAATTGTTTTGTTATTATTTTTCTACAATATTTGAATTTTAAATGAAACACATTTCCTCTCATCGTTTCCTTTTTGTTTAGTTATATCACAATACAGTTTTATATTATCCAGTGGCGGTTCTAGGTACTGGGCTAGGTGGGCTAAGCCCGACCTGCATTTTTCACCCAAAACTTTAGATGGCTGAATAAAAATGAACAGCAATTCGGCGACATTTATAAGCGTAACTTACCTTTCCAAAATGAATATAATATCTTTGTTTTAATTTTCCTCTGTCAATATAAGACAATGTTACGTCTACCTACAATCATATTCTCGATTGTGTTTTGTATTACAATTTTAAACTGAGCCGGCATAAAAAACAATAACCCTATAAATACTTCACAGGGAATAGGTAACGTCACATCAGCCTGGCAACACCACTCAGGGGCTATATCATTCGAGCCCGTAACCACAGACAATATTTATTTACACTGGGGCGCAATCAAGCACGATTAGATTTTTTTTGTATTTGTATGTACGGAGACGTCATCAATCACAAACGATTGTGTTTCAATCCGTCAAGCTTCTGTTGATCGTTGGGGGCTAAACACAATCTGCCCATTACGCATACTTATGCATTGAAACACAAAACCAATATCGTTGTATTGTATGAAAGTGACAGGTATTGACTTTCAGTGTGACAGTTCTGTATTGCTTTTAGTAGGTACTTACTTGTTATTTCACTTTGAAAGAGACGAATTAAAGGATTCCGTGTTATTATTCTATTATTTCTTAGTTACATTAGCATTGATTTTATTATATAATAATTTATGCATTGCAGTAGTATCGTAGTATTTGTTAATTTGCTTGTAGATTAATGTATAAGGTGAAGTAGAAATATGCTTTTCTCTAGCCCACCCAAGATTTTAGGTCAGGAACCGCCACTGATATTATCCATCCTCTTTTTTTATTCAATGATTTTTCTACACTCTTCCAAAAAATAGCGCTTAGTGCTTTGGCAAGATTTATTATTTCATTTTTACTTTCCAAATTGAGTGGGTTTGGATTAAGAAAGCTGACTTTAATCTAAATATTTCATAAATATGGCATAACTACAAAACAAATAATTGTATGGTTATTGAATATTGAATTTCAGTCCCCGGAAAGCAAGAATAAAATTAATATTTTTTGTTTGCAAACTTTATTTACTTACAATTGTATGTTTGATCTTTGTTTTTTACTTGTAGAAAATTTATCAAAATTCGATATGACTTACACAAATCTCAATTTCTCATATAAGTTTGGTGCCTGGAATAATTTTAATAAATAAGTGAAGGATACAAGTTTGCACTTGCTAAACACCAAAGATTTTACTACATTAAATAAGATATATCACTTTTGTCATTCAATAATATAAATATATATAATATATTACTGAATGACATAAAACATCATTGAAATGAATAATTTAAATAATCATAATTAATACTCATTTTTTTATTTTCCGTTCAATACTTTTTTGAACAAAGCTAGTATTTTATTATTACGTAAAATGTTATTTCTCAAGAACTTATACAAGCAAAATATGTGAGCCATTTTTAATATCTAACCATAATGTAATTTAAGATTTCGACTGAAAGTGCTTGGTGGAATTTCAATATTAAATTTGAATAAAATTTAAACATATTGCATTCATATTTTCAGTTTAATATCAATGACCTGAAAAACACTCAAAGTACAACTTTTAAATGTACCATTTTTAAAAGTTAAATAAAGCTCTTGCTATGTATTAAACAAAAGATTTCTTTGATATCCTTTCAAAAATAAATAATCGAACTATTTTTTTAGTTTTTAATTAACGGTCAAGAAACCAGCCGTTTATTTTCTGACATAACACGTATTAACGAAAGCATTTTTCTTCGTTTTGTTTTAAATTATGGAGTTAATGATCTATTAAAAAATAAAAAAGTATTTTTCTGACTACTTTTAGATGCATAACCACGAATGTAAATACTTTTCACAGTGTAATTTGACAACAAATTTTGCATTTTATTAATAAAATGTGTAGTCGCGCTAACAGTACCATCTCCTAGGAGTGGGATAAAAGTCTCGAGCACTGTGACGTGTGACCCCTTCCAACTGCCAATACCGTGGTACTGACGAAACAAAAAAAAAATCCTACCTTTATTTTCCTACTGAAACTATATGTGGTCCTAGTTTCCTGACTAAAGTTATTGCTAGGGTGGGTACAGACTAAGTCTTTATATCCCTTTCCCGCATGTAAGCTAGCTACGTAATGACTTTCTAAAAGATTCTGTCAGCTGTAGGCTTTGTGTGGGGAAAACAATTAAGAAAAAACCCCTTACGAGAATGATTGGCTTTGAATCATAAAATGTTCAATTCTTACAAAGAATTGCTCGTAATGTTTACGTAAACTTGAAGAGTTTACTGTTCTTATTTTAGACATGCCCAGTCCCTAGCTGAATAAACGAGCCTAGCTCGTATTATCGAGTGCGTATACTCCCTTTCAAGAGTACACACGCTCGATCAAACATTAAAGATTATCTCTTAGGGCGCCACTTTCTCGTCCGACTCCGCTGTGGGAGAATTTCCTGTAAGAGAAGGGGAAGTGGAGCATAATAAGGATTGTGACATCATCTTGACGAGTTTCTTAGAGACCTTAAGTTGGTTTTTAAAATTTGCGATTTTTGTAGCTCGGAGAGTTGGAGTGAGGTGAGGCTCCTGTTTCAGTCTCTCCTCAAAGCTGGTACGGTGGAGACGTAGGGTCTCTTGGATGTCTGGGCCTTTGTACCAGGCACGGAGGTATCGTGTACTGGCATTTTTCCTCAAGCCTGAGATTATACGCAGGCATTTATTTTCGACCCTCTGTATGAGAAGGAGTTTGCTGTCAGGAATGTCAACAGGCCAGATAGGGGAGGCGTATAACATGGTCGGCTTAATGACCATATTGTATAATGCTTTTTTATTTGCCATGCTAAGGTAGCTTCTGGCGTTGAAAATTGGGTACAACGCACCGATTGCAACTTATGCTTTGCGTCTAGCTTCTGCGATATGAACAGACCAAGTGAGGGAACAGTCCAAGTATACCGCGAGGTATTGAACTGCTTGACTGAATGCGCAAAAAATACAACAGACGGTGATTTTCCCTTTAAAATTTTGATGGCTCGCTTTCGTGTGAAAAGGATCGCCTCTGTTTTTGTGCCGTTTACTTTTAGTCTCCAGCGACAAAAGAAATCAGTCAGCCGTGCCAGCCTCAAGGCGACGTAACGCTACATCTCGATCCTTGTGGGTGGATGTGATTGTTGTGTCATCTGCGTATAAAGCGACAGAGCAGTTCGTAGGGTGCGCGAGATCATAGATAAAATGGTTAAATAGTCTAGGTCCCAGGAGGCTACCCTGGTGTACCCTAGCAGAGGCTGTGCGGAGAGAAGATTTCTCTTTCTTTACCGCTGCGAAAAATTTGCGAAACGGGGGGTTTTTATACCAGCAACGCTCGACGTGAGCGTCACCTTATCTCTGGTCAGTACCATACGCGTTCGCCATTGCGATGCGGATGCCACGTCGGAGAGCGCCAGAATCGGCCGATAACTTTTTTGCCGATTTCTGGGCCCCGAGATGACCGATTCGTCTATAATTTTGCAAGCACATGCGAGCAAACCGCCCTGGACGAGTAACTTCGACAGTGGCGTTACTAGACGCGCGTGCCGTGCGTTAATCCGATAAATCCGAAATCAAGTAGAATCCACTTAGGGAATAGAGATGAAGACTCTCGTAACTTCTTTAACATTGACGGGTATAATTGAGTGATGATGTAACAGCATTAAAAATTTCAGTCATGTAACTTTACGGAGCCTCGAATGCGAGGTCTCCAAAGATCCGCGCCGCCGGACTTACATATTTCAAATATTCAAGAATAAAGTGTGTGTGTGCAAAAACACTCGCGCCGTATATATTCTGCGATAACTTTCACGAGCGTATAACATTGATTCAACCTGACACTTTCTGTTTATCGTTTCTCTGATATTGAACTATATGTCACCATTTAGGTTCAATTTGCTTGTCTGTGCGCTGGTGCACTATTTTATGTTAGGATTAGGTTGGCGGACTGCGTACGGGAAACAGTAGCATAAAGTCCATTTTGTTTCGAAACAAAATTATGTTATGAGTCGGGGTTCTTAAACAGGACGGGCTGTATAGCCAGGGAACCAGCCTAGAGGTTCGAATTTTATAGGCCGCAAGTCGGCGTCAGTGGGAGGATGTACCTCGCGGCGCATGTAAATCTGTCTTTTCCCGTATGTAGATCTGCGAGGTGAGAAGTGTTGAATTAGAAATAAATCCGTTGGACAGTGGAAGGGGATTTTGCGCAATGGCCCTAGGTTTGACATTTCTCACCCTAGAGTAGTCATTGATGCAGACGTTAGGTCATTCATTGCACTAGGTGGACGAAGGGGTCTACGGAGGCCCGGATGCTGAGATACGACGCACGAGTAAAGCCTGAGACGCAAGGGCGTCGCTGTTCGTGGAGGCGCAACTCGCGAACAGCCCTGACCAGGCAATCGCATAATCGATCGGCCAAACAATAGAACATAACCCAAACCCATTCGCCAAATGGGCAATGACACCGGACGGTGTCATCTTCAGAACATAAAAACTGACTCTAACAATATACTGTGCGCCCGGCCGAGCGGCTATGACAAACTGGAAGTTTGTCTGCGTGACCGATGGTGGAGGATTCACAATCCTCACCACGGATAGGCCCGTAAAATCCGTTGCGTGGGTCTCACAAGACGACCGTCACGAACCGTAGGCGCGTAATAGATTCTTAGAATAAGACGCACACTTAGGTGTCGGGCAAGAGAAAGAACTTAATTTTCCTGTGTGGCTGATGATGATATCATCGCTCGCGTTTTGGTACCGAGCCAAGTCTTATAAATAACGCCACCGATTCAACATTACCAAATTTCAAATCAGTATTCAATTGTCTCTCCGATACCTTAGTGCAGTGGCGGTTCCTGACCTAAAACTTGGGTGGGTTAGAGAAAAGCATAGCATTGTATACTATTTACGAAATTGTGCATGTTTCCACTTCACCTTATACATTAATCTACAAGCAAATTAACAAATACTACTGTAATGCATAAATTATCTATATATATAAAACAAAGTGGGGTTATTTACACCACGTATATCTCGTGAATTGCTGCACAGATTTCAATAATCTTTGATTTATCAATTTTTTTTCCACCTAGAATAGCAGAATAAGCATTAAAACATTGGAAAACTATCACGGGAAAGAAATTATAAAGAAAATAATATTCTCATACAGAACAAGATTTTCAAACGACGAACAGCTTCAAACGATAAAATGTCGTATGTTGGTTTCAGAAAAATCCACCATCTTTTGCATACGATTGACTTATAAATAATTTTAAATTTAGAATATGGATTAGAATAAAAGAAATCGATGATATGAAATGAAAACGAAAGAAAATCGGATAATATTGAAATAAGGTTATGTTTATAATTAGGTATGGTAAATTTTTGAGAAAAATATTTTGCACGAACGTTGCTTTACTCTGAGATGACACGTTATTACACTACACTATATCGAAGAAATTTTAACGTCAAAAGCAAAGCGATGCGGTTCCTGATCACCCGAATGACTATTGATGCTCTTGGTCGCATTTACACAGTTCATCCGAAAAATGACGAATGCTTCTTCTACTTGCATGTCAACAGCTCAATTTGCTTGAAAATGATACTCATTGGCACACGACAATCACTGAAGAAATTGTTTCTGAATCTCCAAGTCAGATACGCACATTATTTTCTATCATTATTTTGACATGCTTCACATCGAATCCATGTGAACTGTGGAACAAGTACAAGGATGACATGTCGGAAGACATTTTACATCGAATTCGTGTCAGTTCGGGAAATCCCGATCTGGAGGTGAATGAAGAGATAAATAACCAGGCTTTGATTTAGATCAAAGACATGTGTAACCTCATGTGAGGCATTTTATTAGTCAAGTTAGGAATACCAACGCCACATCGTGGGACTGGGAATATATTCCTCATGTCATTGATTATGGCGACTGTTCGTGCGAGATCCGAAATTGCTGTAGCAGTTTCGTCTTCTGGAATAGCGGCAACCTTGATAGAAGGATGGCGAACGGCTCATTCAGTGCTGAAATATCCGTTAAACCTTTAAACGACTGAAAAACTGACATGCAAGATTGCGAAACACTCAGCAATGACCAAAGTTTTGGTAGCAAGTAAAATCATCACCTGGGATTTATGCACAATGACGCACAGACGCGCATTGAAAGCACTCAATCGAATATCTATGCAATGACTTAAGATGTTTTGAAGGCGCAATGATTTAAATATCTGGCGATTTCCGCCAAACACTACCAGTCATTCTCAGGGCCGGCGCCACCATACAGGCGAAATAGCCAATCGCCTAGGGCGCAAATCATTAGGGGGCGCATAAGTTGATTAACCAAATTATTTGTTTATAATCTAATAACAAATAATAGTACTTTTTTAAGCTTGTATCTGTTCGTTATAATTATGCATCGTATTCTATATACTTCGAAAAAGAACGGTTGAGCGACTGAGTAACAAACAGTTCTCATCAAAACTTATGTTGAGATACATTCATTAGGAGGCCATATGATGCACATTGAGAGCGGACATATAAAAAATATATTTTACAGTTTGTAAAAGAGGGGGCGCGCCAATAACCGTTGCCTTGGGCGCCAAATAACCTCGCACCGGTTCTGGTCATTCCAAGATCGACCGCTGCCGATGAAATAAACGCTTGCCTCAAAACATCGACTCTGTGGCGCTGTGTGAAGAAACTTCAGCTAACGATAAACATGCGAGTTGCATTTTTAAACGATCCATCTGCCGAAGATTTCTCCAAGCAATTGCTGACTATCGTCGGTAATGGCCGTGTTCCTGTTGATGAATCGAACGGATTAATTTCGATTCCGCCGAATTTTTGCAATTTCGTCTCAACGAAGGACGGCTTCATCAACAAAATGTTCCCAAACATCTAATCACAAAAATCACAATTGGTCGAGTGAACAACCAATTCTTGGGGCTAAGAAAAAAGATATGGATCATTTAAACTTCACAATTCAAAATCAAATCGTTGATCTACTGCATTCCTTTAAATCTATCGACTGTGCCACGTGAATTACATCATTTCAATGTAATTTAAATACTTTTCATTTTGAATTTTGAACATTTATTGAACTTAATTCATTTTGAGTATTCATTCAAACTGAATTTAAATCATCCAATAAATTAACACAACATTTATTGATTCTGAGGCGGTACGAAGTTCGTCGAGCCAGCTAGTTATATAATAAAATCAATGCTAATACAAGAAGCAATACAGAACTGTCAGTGAGAGTCAATACCTGTCACTTTCATACAATACAACGATATTGGTATTTGTGTTTCAATGCATAAGTATGCGTAATGGGCTGAATCAGTTTAGCCCCCAACGAAGACAAAATTTTGTTAATTTAAAACACAATCGTGTGTGTTTGATGACGTTTCCGTACATACAAATACAAAAAAAAAACTAATCGTGCTTGATTGCGCCCCAGTGTAAAGAAATATTGTCTGTGGTTACGGGCTTGAAGCATTTAGCCCCTGAGTGGTGTTGCCAGACTGACGTGACGTTGCCTGTCCTCTATGAAGTATTTATAGGGTTATTGTTTTTTTTATGCCGGCTCAGTTTAAAATTGTAATACAAAACACAATCGAGAATATGATTGTAGGTAGACGTAACATTGTCTTATATTGACAGAGGAAAATTAAAACAAAGATATTATATTCGTTTGGGAAAGGTTAGTTACGCTAATAAATGTATTTATTTTTTTCAGCGGCCGAATTGCTGTTCATTTTTATTCAGCCATCTTAAGTTTTGGGTGAAAAATGCAGGTCGGGCTTAGCCCACCTAGCCCAGTATCTAGAACCGCCACTGCTGTGTTGTATCAAAGCCGTGTATAAAAAGTATTTTTTTGTGTTTATATTTTTTACAGATTTAAAAAACAAAAACTTATTTTTTATAACTTATAAATCGGAGGATATAGGAAACAAAAATTAAACCCATATCCAGTCACAATCGGTACTTGTGTATATTTTTGACCCGTTTACTAATCACCATTATTTAAAATGACATAATGGCACAAATAAAGTCATACGGGGTCGATAGACCGTTCCCGTAGGATTAAAAAAGTTAAGTTTTGTTAACCACCAGTCCTATATCAGCCCTATCGTTACTCTACATCTTTTCAAAAAAGATGGGTCACAAACATTTATTGTAGAAAAAAAGCTTCCGTTTAAATACCAACATTAGAAGGCCACATGCTCTACATTGGGAGCGGACATTCACAAAATGTTTGTAAAACAATAAAAAATAAATTAATTAAATTGAATAAATCTATGATTTACTAACCACTATTTCTATCTTAGCTCTATTCTTATATCCCTACTCTCTTCGAAAAGGGGAGGTGGACTACAAACAGTCCTCGTAGAACATACACATTTGTAAATAGCTTACGGTTTTTTAAAATTATAATCCATCATTGAAAGGCTCATCAATTCTGAAACCTGTCAATATTGACACAACCAAAGTCCCCTATAATAACAAACCATGATATAGTTTTGAAAACAGAGGTTTTTTGAAGGGTGGGTCGGAGTCTGTTGAAAGTAATATTACATCATTATGAAAAAAATTGTTTTTGTTATTTTGTAAGAAATTCAAGTACATGTATTTTGTTTTGTAATACAAATAAACCATCTACAACAATAACTGTTGATCTGAGAATATTTTTTTTACTTTAACAAGGAGCTTAGTAAATTTTAATAAGGGGCACTTGCAAGCCCCTCCAAACCCCCTCCAGCCCACCCCTGATTGCAACGCGTTGTGCAATCTGAAACAGGGCCTCCAAATTGTATTGCGCCTGGGGCCTCTTAAGTGCTTAATCCGCCACTGACCTAGTGCACAGGTCCACTAACACCTACTAGAGGTCTGCACGGGCCCGGGCCCGGGCCTGGCCTTCGGGCTCTTACCCGGGCCGGGTTTGGCGGGTAAGTGCAATTGAGACTGGAGAATTGGCTCGGGCCGGGCCCGGGTAAGGAATTCATTCCTCAGAAAAATATTTCAGACTATGTTCGTGTCATAAGTCAGCCATAATGATTTTAATTATTACCAGTTCTATAAAGAATCGTAAATTGTTGTAATTTTTTTAAAAAACGAGTTAAATCTGGGCTTCGGGTCGGGTTCGGGTAACAAGTGTGGTATTAGATTCGGGCCCGGGCTGGGTTAAAGTAAAATTTCAGCCCGAGCAGACCTGTACCACCTACACAATAAAATTAAATTTAATATAGGGGCAGAGATAACTATATAGGGGGCTATGACAGGCCTCATGTCTCCTGTCATCATAGACAATAATAAAATAGATCCAAACAAATATGTAGTTTATGGTCCGCATGTGTCAAAATTGGACACATGATTATTTTGAAAGCTACGGGATATAAGTAAAGTTAAAAATGCGTAATTTAAAACTTCAAAGCCACATTTGGCATGATTATCCTGAGCTCGGGCGCGTCGACCATTTTCTGGTGCCGGAGTACGGTGTCAATGAAATATTCGTCTGTCATAACCTAAAAGTCTCCACTCTACTACGAACCATGAAATATCGCTGTTACTTGATATGAGTAATCAAATACCGACAGAAGGCATAAAAGTTATCAACATACTGTTGTTGTCTTTTCAAAGATCTATTTTATTGGCGCTGAACACCGGCGATTTCTTGATTTTAAACATTGGTTCTTTGCAAGTCGTAGTTCCTGATTTGAACTTCTTCATTCATGACGGAATCAAGGTAAGCTACTCGAAGTTCTAACGGATAATTCTATAGCATCCAAACATTACAAACATTAGACCGATTCTTTATATTCACATTATTTTTAACAAATAAACACAGTGAGGTTGTTTTGTGAATCAATCAATCAATCTCGTGACATACACTCAGATGGTTCAATTACATTTCAGGCTGCAGATTTGAGTCCCGACCAAGACCTGATAACCGTCGACACAAACGATTCGGTAAATGTGTCATACTTCACTACACGAACTATTGCGGCGAAAAACTTCACAAACTAAGCTAAAAACAACGCCACGATTTAAAATTATTTTTTGAGAGCTTGATAATTGCGTTAAAACTACACATTAATACGAAGAACACTGATAAATTATGCGAAATACGAAATATTTTAGAGCATTTCGCCTCAGCTTTGCTTAATGGCCGCGCGGCCAGTTATTTTAGCTTAGTTTGTGAAGTTTTTCGCCGTAATAGTCCGTGTGGTAAAGTATGATAAATTTACCATATTTTAAATCGTGGTGTTGTTTTCAGCATTGTTTGCCGCAATAGTAAAGGATAATTTATTTATCAGTGTTCTTCATATTAATGTGCGATTTTAACGCGATTTATCAATGCTTCAATAAATATTTTAAATCGTGGCGTTGTTTTCAGCTTAGTTTGTGAAGTTTTTCGCCGCAATAGTCTGTGTGATGAAGTATGACAAATTTACCAACGATTCATCTGTCCTACTGGATTGTACGTTGGAACAGATAAATATTGTCAACCTCAGAGATAAGAACTTTGGTGACAGTGAATTCATCACCGTCAGCTGAGGAAAGAAAGAGACTCAATTTCACGGATCTGAAGGAAAAGAAGCGGTCAAAGCTAAAGTGATTCTTCATGACACTGGTGTGTAAACAATAGATTATTTGGCATTAAAAAGAATTTACAAATTATTTATTGTTTAAAAAGTAAAAGTATAGTACAGTAGAACCCCCAATTATACTACCCCGAAATATACGCTGGCTTGAAATATTCGCCACAAATCCCCCAATTGTACGGTCGCATTCCATTGCTACGTTCATGCTGCTGTCCCGTCTGGGCGGCTACAGCAGGGGAGCTCAACTCAATCTATATTTTTTTAATTTTATGTGCATACTATTTACTTATGTTAAAAAACTGCAACTGATTTTGAAAACTTTTTTTGGTTTTATTTATACATATGCGCGCCGCGAGAAAAGAAATACATATTTAGTTTTTTTTTTAACTTGTTTTATTTCTTTTATATTTTACACTGTCTTAATGTAATAATCTAGCATAATTTTATTGAAATAGTACATACATACATCGAATTATATTGAGTACTTAATTTAGGATTAAAATAAAAAAAAATACAAATAAGCATACATCATTCACTGTCAGAAAATATTCGGTTCCAAAGATGGATTTTAAAAATCCACAGAATGGCCAGGAGCATTATCAATAAGTAATAATATTTTGAAAGCAATATTTTTTCTAAAAGTGAATATTTCCATTTCTGGAACAAAGCAGTTAAAAAACCAATCGCAAAATAAAATTCCCGTAATCCACGCTTTTTTATTTGCCCTCCAGTAAACGGGCAAATTAGACTTATCGATTTCTTTCATTGCTCGTGGGTTTAAAAAATGATTGACAACCATTGGTTTCGTTATATAACTGCCCGATGCATTACCGCAAATGAGAAAAGTTATTCTGTCTTTGGCAACTTTGAATCCAGGTGCAGATTTAACGGTTTTGGAAATAAATGTGCGTTTTGGAATTTTTTTCCAATTAAGGCCTATTTCGTCAGCATTGAATACTTGGTCGGGTGTGTAGCCTTCATCATCAATATTTTTTTAAAATTTCTGTGTAAATTTTTCTGCACCTTCGCCGCTCATTTTAATGCTGCGCAGGGAAAATAGATTGATAAATCGGTTAAACCAGCCATTACTTGCTTTAAATTCGAAATAATTTTTGAGAGCTAAATTTGAATCATCAGTCTCTCCTTCTTTCAAATATGCATATATTTTTAATGCTTTGTGTTTTATAATTTGAACACTCACAAATATGTCTTTTATTACAATCTTCTATCCATATTTTCAAACATTTTTCCATTTTTATTTATTCGAGTGTTTTTAACATATGAAACTTGTTTTATACTATCAGATGAACCGATAGACACCCACTGTCTTATTTTACATTCATTTCTTTTAATCGATCGAATTGTAGATTCATTTATATTAAATTCTTTGCAAATAACATAAGCTCTTACGCCTCTGCTAAGTTTTTCTAAAATGGTATATATTTCTTCGATAGAAATGCATTTTCTTTTTTTTTTTAATTCCTTTTTTTTGCATGACTGAAAAAATATTTTAATATAATAATAAATCACGCAGTCAGTAAAGTTTTTTAAAGATTTAAAATTAATTTGATGTTTTAGATAAAGCAAAAAGTTTTTAGTAATATGTATTTACCTGAAAGTGCAAAAGATTGACCACACCGCAAAACTTCGCATACAATCAAATGTTGGCTAGCGTCTGTGTATTCAACACATGCTAGCGTCCGACTGCGTGCAGGATTTCTCGCGCGCATTGCATTTTATCACTTAGTAACTAAATATTTCGTCAATATTTTTTTTTTTTGCAAAAATGAAGGGAAATCTTAGTTTCGCATTTTCTGCGGAAAAGCCCAAATCCCTAATTTTGTATGAGATTCACACCCCCAATTATACTATCCCTAATTATACGGTCCCGACGATCGTATAAATGGAGGTTTTACCGTATATGACATTACAGCTGACGCCAGTTCGCCATGCACTAGACAAATATAATAAAAATAATGAATTTTTCTGTCAATCCACTTTTCTTATAAAATTTAAAATCGATGCTTGTTTCATTGTTTACACTCTCATTGTTTGAAATTTTTGATGATACTTTTTATGGTATGCCCGAGAATTAGCTCTTTCTCTTTCATCTGGTGTATTTTGATGTTGCTTTTCCTGTGTAGCGTCCTGGATTTACCCCAGAATTTGATGTATAGGTATCAATCAATTAGCTCTTTATAAAAGTGAATAAATGTATGGAGAACACCAGTGGCGGTTCTAGGTACTGGGCTAGGTGGGCTATGCCCGACCTGCATTTTTCACCCAAAACTTTAGATGGCTGAATAAAAATGAACAGCAATTCGGCCGCTGAACAAAATAAATACATTTATAAGCGTAACTAACCTTTCCCAAATGAATACAATATCTTTGTTTTAATTTTCCTCTGTCAATATAAAACAATTTTACGTCTACCTACAATCATATTCCCGATTGTGTTTTGTATAACAATTTTAAACTGAGCCGGCATAAAAAAAACAATAACCCTATAAATACTTCATAGAGAACAGGCAACGTCACGTCAGTCTGGCAATACCACTCAGGGGCTAAATCCTTCAAGCTCGTAACCATAGAAAATGTCATGCAATATTTCTTTACACTGGGGCGCAATCAAGCACGATTAGATTTTTTTTTGTATTTGTATGTACGGATACGTAGTCAAACACACGCGATTGTGTTTTAAATTAACAAAATTTTGTCTTCGTTGGGGGCTAAACTGATTCAGCCCATTACGCATACTTATGCATTGAAACACAAATACCAATATCATTGTATTGTATGAAAGTGACAGGTATTGACTCTCACTGACAGTTCTGTATTGCTTTTAGTACTTGTTATTTCACTTTGAAAGAGACGAATTTAAGGATTCCGTATTCTATTATTTCTTAGTTACATTAGCATTGATTTTATTATATAATAATTTATGCATTGCAGTAGTGTCGTAGTATTTGTTAATTTGCTTGTAGATTAATGTATAAGGTGAAGTGGAAATATGCTTTTCTCTAGCCCACCCAAGATTTTAGGTCAGGAACCGCCACTGGAGAACACCATAAACTAAAATGTCAACAAATGTTTCCTCGTTACATTCGAGATCTTGCCATTTCCGTGATCGTAATAACCGAGTTCGACTGTAGTTATCAATTTTGATTTAATATTATCTATAAAATATACCTAATTAATTAATGAAAAAATGCATTACTTCCAGGCTCGGAACAGTTATGCATATTACATAATTATTCATTTTTTTCCAGAAAACTTTTGACTCATCTCAAAGATGGCAAAACATACAGTGAAGCACCGTCTCTGCTAGAATATTGCTGCAGCACTGATGTCGAAGAAATGATTTCATGCGGCCTAGAAGGAAGACTTTACAAGACAACTTTGAGTATTTGTCACCAGCACCAGCGAAATGATTTGATAGGTAAATATAAAACAGCTCTTCAGCTTGACAAACATCAGTTTACTTTTGTGTTTACTCAATGAGTGGTACAGACCAACCCTTAATATCACATAGTGAATTATAAAGAAGCACAATTTTATTGTAATGTGATGAATGTTTTATTCTAAAAAACCTAATTATTATGTTGAATAATAACGAGCTCTCGAGAAGTGAAGTGGTAAATCTTTTCGATTGGACTTTTAAGTACAAACGCGCCATTACATGGTGTTTTACATACATTTTTTTTTAGGTAACCATACTGCAGTGTGTCTTTATTGAGGTCACATCACTTTTACGATACTTCAAGATTAATTTCCAAAATTATAATTATGTTTGGAAATTACCATTAGTCACCACTTTAGCTGTATTACCCTTTAATGATTTTTGTGATTACATGATGGAGGTATTATGCATTTTAATTTGAGTTAGTTTAAAGTCACTTATTCATAATTTGTACTGTGATTTGTAAATTCTGTTCAATACTAATAGTTTATCCCACCTGTTTATTTCATTTTGTTTTGTAGAAGTAACCCTGTTAAATTTTATTTCTTATCACACGAAACGATACCCACGCTTGTAAGCTGTAGACTGGTGAAATTTCAACTTTATTGCATCATGCATAATGGAGTGGGGATACAAAAACTAAATGTTCCAATATTGGAACACTGGGCAAAAATGGGTTAATGATTTTTGTGATTACATGATGGAGGTATTAAACATTTTGATTTGAGTTAGTTTAACTCTCGCGGCTCGGAGACTAGAAAAATACTTCTTGGCCGATGGGGGTCTTTTAGGGACCCCAGTGGTTTCCTCATTATTGGCCTTATTCTTATGAATTTCAAAAAAATAAATAGTCTAAGGGCTTTAAAATATCTCTCTGCATCATTCCTCATACATTTTTTTTATAAAAATCCGTGGTTTTTTAATACATAATCATATTTTAAGTTGCGCGTAAAATATATGTGGTTTCAATGCAAATGACAATGCGCGACTGGCCTGCTTGCTTAGCGGCGTTCAGCATATAATCTTACGAACGATCGCTGATAAGCGGGCGCTTATCTCTTATCTTATCGTATTTATATAAACTACAAAAGGTCCAAAAAACTATGATATAAGAATACCTTAATTATAAACATTGTATCACCCATATTAAAATAGATATTTAAGAAAATGTGGTATTGGGGTCGCATTTCTTGAGCTTAGAACCGGAAAAGTTAAAGTCACTTATTCATAATTTCGACTGAAATTTGTATATTTTTTCAATGTCATTTGTTTATTACACCTTTTTATTTCATTTTGTTTTGTAGAAATAACACTGCTTAATTTTATTTCTTTTCACTCGATAACTCTCGTCATGAGCGAAACTGGTCCCTTGCAAAATTAACGGTGGAAATTAGTTCAAAGGAATATTGTGTTTTTTTTATTAAATATAATACCTCCACCAAGTATTGACAGTGAAAACCTTAAAAGTGATACTTTAATACAGTGGTGCACAAACCGCGGCCCGAAATGACATTTGTTGTGGCCCAAAATAATAAGTACTTCGTCACCAAATTTTTCATTGAATATGATAAAAATCTGTGTTTGATATGTGAAAAAATTTTGCAGTAGCAAATGTTTAAAGCAGGAATAGAAGGATGGGGCTAGGACAGGACTAGTGGTTAGCCAATCACTCCCGATACGCCCTGTTCATATGATAGGATTGGTGAGAGAGGGAAATTCAAGTCATCACATACATCCATGCCTTTGAACAGAAATTCATAAATCTATTGAAAAATCAATTTATAAAACTGTCCGTACTGGGATTTGAACCCGTGACCTCCGTAACCGAAGCCAACGACGTTGGCCACTCGACCACACAGGCGGCTATTCACAAATACGTGTAAATTTTAATTTAAAAATACTAAATATTTCTTAAAAAATGAAAATATGAAAATAAACATAAACTACATTATATAAACCCAGGGGCGGATCTTAACCTAAAAAAATATTATGCTTAAATAAAGTTTAGCCTTTTAGACAATCCAGTATTTTTTTTTAGTTTTTCTCAAGCAAGCTGAAAGATGAAAGTTTTTGTATCACATATTCTAAAAGTAGCTACAAGAGTTTTTTTTCACTGCGTACAGTTGAAGTGAACGGACGCATTTCTTGTTAGTTAATACTAAATAATCAAAATAACATCTATTGTATTAATTTATAACTAATTAGTAATTTCAATTTCACCGCAGGTTGTCAACTTTCTTTCTCTTATTATTTCTTATATTTTTTTGCAGACTGCATCTAAATCTCTATCTACGTAAAGAAGCCTCATCATTTCGATGACGGATCTTGAGGTGAGACGACGTTCACCTCGTCGTCGCCCCCCACGACTTCCTCGCGGTGACTCTACGACAGGAGAAGACTCGCTTTTTACGCCAAAACCATCAATTAAAAGAACTCCAGGCATCATCAACAAAAAGACATTTCTGAAGGAACCGAATGCTTGAACCAGGCAAATAGTTTACTAAATGCGATGAGAGACGAACTTGCTGCTTTAACAATCAAGAACCTGAAAGATCAACAAACCAAGATGTCTAAATATATGGATGAACTAAGAGACCTATCCAGGGTGACTGTTTCTGAATCGATCGAAAATGAAACGTTAGCTCGATTCTTTGCGCAACAAATAGACTCAAATAAAGAAATGGTTAGTAAAGCATTGAACGTTATCGAAGTTAACTTGACCAAGAGCACCTCATATGCTGGAGCTGCTGCCAAAAACTGCCCACCCCCTATTTCACGCTCTGGAGCTCCGGCACTTCCATCAAAGCCAGCGATAGTAATATTCCCCACCGATGATACTGTAAAAGACTACAACAACGAAGGCAATGATTGAGTCCGCAGTTAGGCCTAGAGACATCGGGGTAAAAATAACTGGAGTAAAGCTTCTCAAAAACCGAGGAGTAATTATCAACACTGCCTCTGTTTCCGACTCAGAACGTCTTGTTGCAGCTCCCTGTTTTACCAACGGCAAGCTCGAAGCTAAAATTGCCAATAAGAAGATGCCAAGAGTAATAATTTATGATGTCCCAAGAACCGTAGAGGACACTGATTTCATTAGTGAAATTTATAGCTCGCTAAAGCAACCGAAGCCTGAAATTAAAGAATTTTTTAAGACGACTATCCGCAGCCACCTGGCTGGTCCACGAGACGGACCAATATGCCATAGGGTATTTCCACGTACTGCCAACTGTACGTCACGCCTTAATGGCAGAGGGTAGATGCTACATGGACTGGTCTTCTTTTAGAGTCAGCGCTACCTGCACACGATACGGGAAACCCGCTCTTCATCAGACAGTTGACAAATTATGCCCCGCATACGTAGAATTCGTCAGAAGAACGCTCAACAGCATTGATTATGGCTGTTAGAATAAATATAGGGCAAGTCAACATTGGTAGGGGCCAAGCAGCCATGGCAGAACTACGTCAATGGAGTTGTCTAAACTCGATCGATATTCTTCTGATACAAGAACCGTTTTTATTAGATAAAAACACTTCAGGGTTTGATAATAACACATTAGTTATAGAAAAACAATGCCCATCAGGTAACACGCTTGCCCATCAGCCCATCAATGCCCATCAGGTGATCAATTGTTGTTTTAAATCCGAAAATCCATGTTTTGCTAGTTTCGCATCTGTCGACAACAACCTGTGTTTTTGCTGAAATAAAACTAGATGGTTACTCAATTGTTGCAATATCCGCATACTTTAAATACTCAGACCCAATAAATATTCACCCGGCGCACTTAGACAAGGTATTGAGAACTCTTGGCGACGAAAAAATTATTAATGGAGCAGATGCCAATCCAGTCACCCATGTGGAGTCCACGAATCATAACAGCACAAAGACACTCATTATGTGGCCCCGCCGTCGAAGACTTCGTAAGTCAATTTGATCTGTCCATCTTAAACGACCGCCATCAACCGCCAACTTTTAACTCTACACTTGGTGTTGGCTTTATTGACGTAACATTGGCGTCCCCTAAAATACTTTCTTCTTTAAAAATAAAAGTTGGTCTCACAACTCTTCACCCGTTGGATTCACAAGATTTTTTAAAAGTTGAAGTGAAAAAACTGCTCACTAACCTTTTTAACTAATTGCCAAATTTAAGATTTTGACTGAAGGTGCTTGGTGAAATTTCAATATTAAATTTGAATCTTTCAAATTATGTACACTCCCACAGATTTTGTCACTAACGACCCGGGTTTCGCCTTTCGGCATCTCCTGAAGATGCCGAATGGTGAAACCCGGGTCGTTAGTGACAAAATCTGTGGGAGTGTACATAATTTAAAAGATTCAAATTTAATTGGCAAAGTCGATGGTCAAAGTCCCTTCGTGGTAGAATTACCTTTTTTTTTCCCAGATATTGTTTTTCGTCAGAATGCAACCTGGCTCTATCTGGATCACTGGACCTCACAATTTATCACCGGACACGGTGCGTTTAATGCCAAGTTACATAAATTTAAAATCAAACCTAACCCACACTGTCCTTGTGATGACAGTAATCAAGATTCAGAGCATATTCTCTGGAATTGTCCGATTATGTCCATTGAAAGAGGTATATTGTTTTCGTTATGTAGAAGTAACCGTGATGGTCCTATCGGGCATCCAGATCTAGTTTCGTCTCCAGAAAATTTCACTTCAAGAAATTTGCTACTTCTTTTGGAGAAAAAGTTTACCTTCCCTGCCCCTCACCATTCAATCCTTAATCATATCTATTTCAAAATTAAAAGTTATTTCATTAGTGCCATTAACTATCATTCTTGCTTATTATTATTTAATTATTTTTTTTACGTGCAATTATACCAATTCAATGTATTTAATTAACCTTTATTAATCTTATCTTATATAATCTATATATATAAAACAAAGTGGGGTTATTTACACCACGTATATCTCGAGAATTACTGCACGGATTTCAATGATCTTTGATTTATTAAATTTGTGTCCACCTAGAATAGCAGAATAAGCATTAAAATATCGGAAAAATATCACTGGAAAGAAATTATAAAGAAAATTAATATTCTCATAGAGATTTCAAATAACAAACAGCTTCAAATGATAAAATGTCGTATGCTGGTTTCGGAAAAATCCACCAGATCGCACTGTTTTCTATATTTGTTTGCTTTTGCTTCTTTTGCATACGGTTGACTAGAATCGATGATATGAAATGAAAACGAAAGAAAATCGGATAATATTGAAATAAGGTTATGTTTATAATTAGGTATGATAAATTTTTGACAACAATATTTTGCACGAACGTTGCTCTACTCTGAGATGACACGTTATTACACTTGGAACGCTATATCGAAGAAATTTTAACGTCAAAAGCAAGGCGATGCGGTTCCTGATCACCCGAATGACTACTGATGTTCTTGGTCGCATTTACACAGTTCATCCGAAAAATGACGAATGCTTCTACTTGCATGTCAACAGCTCAATTTGCTTGAAAATGATACTTATTGGGACATGCCAATCGCTGAAGAAATTGTTTCTGAATCTCCAAGTCAGATACGCAACCAATTGTGATTTTTGTGATTAGATGTTTAGGAACATTTTGTTGATGAAGTCGTCCTTCGTTGAGATGAAATTGCGGAAATTCGGCGGAATCGAAATCAATCCGTTTGATTCGTCAACAGGAACACGGCCGTTACCGACGATAGTCAGCAATTGCTTGGAGAAATCTTTGGCAGATGGATCGTTTAAAAATGCAACTCGCATGTTTATCGTTAGCTGAAGTTTCTTCACATAGCGTCACAGAGTCAATGTTTTGAGGCAAGCGTTTATTTCATCGGCAGCGGTCGATCTTGGAATGACTGGTAGTGTTTGGCGAAAATCGCCAGATAGTTAAATCATTGCGCCTTCAAAACATCTTAAGTCATTGCACAGATATTCGATTGAGTGCTTCCAATACGCGTCTGTGCGTCATTGTGCATTAATCCCAGGTGATGATTTTACTTGCTGCCAAAACTTTGGTCATTGCTGAGTGTTTTGCAATCTTGCATGTCAGTTTTTCAGTCGTTTAAAGGTTTAACGGAAATTTCAGCACTGAATGAGCCGTTCGCCATCCTTCTATCAACGTGGCCGCTATTCCAGAAGAAGAAAGTGCTACAGCAACTTCGGATCTCGCACGAACAGTCGCCATAATCAATGACATGAGAAATATCTTCCCAGTTCCACCGGGCGCATCGAGGAAAAATAAGCCACCATTTCCATCATCAATTGCATTCATTAACGTATCGTACACTTCCTTCTATTGTGGATTCAACAGTGGTACATTCGTTTGAACTGATTGGTTCAATGCATCTCGACCATATTCACGTTCACGTTCCAATTCTCGATTGAAAGCGACGTTCATTCCACGATCTGGTGTTGGCATTCCTAACTTGACTAACAAACTGCTGCACATGAGGTAACAAATGTCTTCGATCTAAAGCAAAGCCTGGTTATGTATCTATTCATTCATCTCGAGATCGAGATTCCCTGAACTGACACGAATTTGATGTAAATGTCTTCTGACATGTCATCCTTGTACCTTGTTCCACAGTTCACATGGATTCGATGGGAAGCATGTCAAAATAATGATAGAAAATTATGTGCGTATCTGACTTGGAGATTCAGAAAGAATTTCTTAAATGCGACCAAGAGCATCAGTAGTCATTCGGGTGATCAGGAACCGCATCGCCTTGCTTTCGACGTTAAAATGTCTTCGATATAGCGTTGAAGTATAATAACGTGGCATCTCAGAGTACACCAACGTTCGTGCAAACATCGTAATATTGTTGTCAAAAAATGTATCATACCTAATTATAAACATAACCTCATTTCAATATTATCCGATTTTCTTTCGTTTTCATTTGATATCATCGATTTTTTTATTGTAATCTATACTCTAAATTTAAAATTATTTAAATTCAATCGTATAAATACAGTGCCATCTAGTGTCATCTACCCGAACCCAGCTTATTTCATTATTTGAAGCTGTTCGTCATTTGAAAATCTTGTTCTGTATGAAGATATTAATTTTCTTTATAATTCCTTTTCCGTGATATTTTTCCGATGTTTTAATGCTTATTCTGCTATTCTGGGCAAACACAAATTTAATAAATCAAAGATCATTGAAATCCGTGCAGTAATTCTCGAGATATGTGGTGTAAATAACCCCACTTTGTTTTATATATATAGATAACATTAGTAAGCCATTATTTGGAAAAGCATTCTATATTTATATGAAACAGTTTTTCTCTTATTAAATGTTCTTATATAATCTCTAAAGAGAGTTTTAGTGATTATTTTCATGATGTTCAACGAATATTGTACAATTTAAGATTTCGACTGAAGGTGCTTGGTGGAATTTCAATACTAAATTTAAATCGTTCAAATTATGTACATTCTCACAGATTTCATCATCAACGACCTGGGTTTCGCCTTTCGGCGTCTTCAGGCGTTCAAGTGCACGGATGATCTTGAACTGACGCTTAGTAAACAAATGTTTCGTGTTTATATACAGTGGAACCTCGATCAACCGTTCTCGCATAATACGTTTTCCCGGCTGGAACGTTTATTTTTTATAGTCCCATCAAACGCCCATAAGAACAATGTTAAATAATCCCGCATTGACCATTCCCCGATTTACCGATTTCCTCGATAAACCGTATAAATATTTTGGTCCCGTCACAAATATTATCCCGATTGACCTTTTTTATTGCATATTTCTCCATATCTCGGCAAGTAAGTTTGACACAGCCGAGTGCAGGTGTTATGTCTAGACACGTTGGAATGCACTGTACATGTTAGACGTAACGCATTGGACGCATGTGCTTTTTTTTGGGTTGAAATCCACCAAACGCGTATTATTGTTTATGATGCAAATGTAGAATTGTTTAAAATTCATGATAATAATTATTCCTGTACAAAATACAAACTTTTTAGTCGCGTAGCTGGATTTGTACAAGTCAGTTGCGTTCAATATTGCCTCACATCTCGTATCAAAATTTTTTCCAAATTGAAACTAAAATGCCGCCACCCATAAAGAAAACTAGAACTCTAGCTAAGAAGCTGAAAATAATTGAAGACGTCGAAAACAATCCAGGAGAAAACCGAGTTGACATAGCAAAACGTCTGGGATTAGCACCATCAACTCTAAACACGACTGTTGCTATGAAGAGTGACATTCGCAAGACAGCGAATAAAAGAAAGTCTGCTAAGGAGTCTACTTTTGGAGAGCTTGAAGAGATTCTTTACACGTGGTACCAGCAGGCGCGAGCTGAAAACATACCTATTGATGGATCCATAGTCAGAGAAAAAGCTTTGCAAATAGCCAAAATAAAAGGGATCACAAAATTTTCTGCATCGAACGGATGGATCAATAGGTTCAAAGATCGGCATGGTCTTGTTTATTAAAAGCTAGCAGGCGAGAGCGCTGCTGTGGACCCAGACACAACCACATCATGGATAGCGAGTTTACCTGAGATCGTTGAGGGATATGAACCACGAGATATTTACAATGCTGACGAGACGGGTCTCTTCTTCATGTGCCTTCCGGATAGAACTCGCACATTAAGGGGCCAGTCCTGTCATGGAGGAAAAAATTCTAAAGAGCGGATTACAGTACTGCTATGTACAAATAGTGATGGGTCAGACAAAATGCGACCGATTGTAATAGGAAAATCGCTGAAACCTCGATGTTTTAAGAATATTAAAACACTTCCCGTAAAATACCACGCCAACAAGAAGGCATGGATGACCACCGATATTTTTATGGCTTTCTTGAGGAATTTTGATTCCTCAATTAGTGCTCAGGGGCGTAAAATACTACTATTTATAGACAATTGTGCCGCCCATCCTCGAGATACTTCATTTCTTAAGAACATCAAGGTAGTTTATTACCCTCCAAATTGTACCAGTGCTTTACAACCACTTGATTTGGTGATAAAGAACTTTAAACAACTTTATAGAAAGCAGTTGGTACAAAAAATGATATGCATGATGGACTCTGGAAGTGTTATGAACCCAGCAACACTCAAGATAAATGTGCTGCAGGCAATACACTACACGGTAACTGCTTGGCATCAGGTCAAAGCTACGACAATAATGAATTGCTTCCGGAAATGTGGTTACACTTTCAGAGCAGTTATTTCTCAAGAAGAACTAATGGAAACTGAAGAGGAATCAAACGATTCATTTAATGATGACTGGCATCTTGCAGCTCGGGGAGACCTTGACTTTGCAACATATGTGCAGTGTGACAGTGAGCTAGCTACCTGTGGCGTTGAAACAATCGAGTCATTATGTGATGCAACTAATGACAGCAGTGAAGAAGAAGATGGCGAAGATCATAATACCGAACCTATTCCGACATTTACACAAGCATTATTGGCCTTCGAAAAACTAAAATTATTTTTCTATTCCAAAGAAATCGATGAATCCGCTCTTAGAAAAGTACGCGAGTTTGAGGCGTCTTTGTTCCGATTAAAGTGCCAAACAACAAAGAAACAAACTAGCATAAAGGACAGTATGTACAAGTAACTAATAAATAAATGTTTTTTTAAGATTTTACTTGTTTATTATTATTTGAAGCTTTCCCGCATTCAACGTTTCCCGCAATTACTGTTTTTTTTCCAGGATCCCTTGGAAAACGTAAAATCTAGGTTTCACTGTAATGTACAATTTCTTTTTTATGTTTTGTCAACCATTATATGTAAATGCTAAGAGTATTTTGATGGTTATGCGTACATTGATTATACGTTTTAGGTTTGAAAGTCTGCAATTAGTCTGAATTAGCTGTGTCAAGTCATATAAGAGTAGATGAAGAAATATTTATTCTGGAATTCATAATTTTATGGTTCCCATATACTACAGATTATTAATAGAAAGTATACAATAACATTAATTTATGATTAATTTGTGTTTTTTTACTATTTCTATTTATTTAGTAATTTGGTTTAGGTAGTTTTGTAGTAAGGTTCATCTTTTTAGAAACGGTAATCGTAGAACAATAATTTCGAATACGAAAAAAGACTTAACGTATGAAATAAAAGTCACACAATCATGATCAGAGAATGGAACAAATCGTGGAAAGTTATGGAAATGAATGTTTGTTTGTTCGTACTTTATGCGTTACCACACTGCTCATCCGATTGCAATAAAACTTTGACAAAATTTTTGCTTGCACTTCCGGGAAGGTTATAGTACAATTAAATTACAGTAGGTGGCGCGTGTATTGTATCATAGACAATCGGCAGCAAACGTCAAACAGACAAAAAGAAAGCATGCACTTCAATAAACACAATTAAAATGCAAACACTTTCTTTCTTCGAGTGGCATTGCAACGCTTGCCGGGTACCGGCTAGTATTTTTATATTTTTAATTATGATTATTGTTGCCTATCAAATTGTGCCTAAAAACATGTATCTTAACTATATCATTGAGGAGATATCGTCTTCGGTGTGATGCAGAAAGGAAAACAAGTTTATCGAATAAAAAAAAAAAAAAGCTAGAGTTATCAGCAGTCATTGTATTTCGCATAGGCAAGCACTGGTGAAAAGTTTCGCAATTTTAAGTGCAAAGTGCAATGAAGTTATCTAATCATTACAAAAAATTCAATAGAAGAGATTAAATTTTATCATATGATATAAAATACAATTTCGGGTTTCATCCGTTGAATCTAATAATTTTGATTGTTTTCTTGCTGTAAGTTTGAATGTAAGTTGATAAAGTTTCCAAAGTATTTTTAGAACACCTACATAACTTAAAAATAAATCTTTTCCGAAAACTAGTTATCTAGTTCTTCACTAGTGAAGAAGTTTCCTGGATTTGGAATCCATTTGCCGTGACCACTAAACCAGTATGCCTAAACGCAAGTGAGTATAAAATTCTAATTGACCTAACAGCTTAACGACCGTGGACGCGTATTTAAGTCTTTGAAATCCAACGGTTGCGGGCCGTGGACGCATATACGCGTCCTACGTCATACATTCCATTATATTGAAAAATCACTTGGTTAGGATCGAGTTTGATTTCAAATGTTAATGAGAGATGGTAGTATACATATTGACGCATTATTTGAAAAAAAAAAAAATATTTTTATGCGAAACTAAATCGTGAAAAAACACCCCTAGACGGCAGACTTTTTTTTTCGTATGTGATTTTTCATAATATTATTTTACGTTCTGTTTAAATATTTGATTTATAAATCGTGTCTGGTTTGTTTCCCCGATTAGCGACGATATACATACGTTATATTAGCAGGGTATCCTGTCGTCCAGATGCATTTGTGGGGCGGGGCCCTTAGAGGTACGAATTGCTTAGTGATTTATTGCTTGGGCGTGCCTTGCTGCATTTTTATGACGGCCGAAAACAATTTTTGAATTTTTAAAGGAGTGGTTGATAATATTATGACCTATTCAAACTTAGTGACAGGGGTTCTCAACTTATGTTTACGAAATAAATTAAAAAATATTCCTTTGAAATATATTCTTTTATGTTACCATTACTATAGCAAATATAAATTTGCTATAGTAATGTAAATTTATAGTATTATTATTTGAAAATATAAATTTGCTATAGTATGTACACGTAAACAATGTGAAAAAGTAGGTTTTGCATATTTTAAAAGAAGATCTTTTAGTAGATTTAGGTTTTTTCAGTACACAACATATGTATGCAATATACAGATGAAGAACCACTGCTCAAATGGCATTGATTTATGCGGCAAAGTATCTGGAAGCCAGAAAATTAAATTTGGTAAAGATATCTCAATTGGTTTACAAATTATAGTGAATTTAGTAAAATTACAATTGTTTGCGAATTTTTCGCAAAATTGCCCGGCCGCCAGGTGAAATTCTATAAAAAACGAGCGGGCGTTAACACTTTGCACTCTCACTAGATTTACTCAATACCAATAGTCTACTCTGGGTCCAGATTTTACTCATATTACCAGCAAATTGAGTACGGTTTTGAACAAAAAGTCAAATGTATTTTTGAGACAATCTGTGTAGCTCCAATGGTGACCATAATAACGCGTATCATATTTGGGATAATTTTCTTCGAAAACGTAATTAAATTCCACTAATTTGAGCTAAAATATTCACTAAGCTATCACGGATTGTAAAATAAACCATTCTTGTATTATTTAAGGCGATATTTTGAAAAAAATGGGGTTTTATTATCGATTTACTTTAGAAATATTTTAGTATGAACGTTTTTACGACCACCGTACTTTGTTTGAGTCCAAGGACAAACATGTGCAGTCTTTGGGGTAATTAATTTTACAACGTACCGACATTTGTACCCAATCGCTTTATACTAGCAGTCCTTCATAAAAAATATATTACCTACAGTATGCTATTATTGGTTAAAATTTTGTTTTTTATTGGTTACTTCCTTGAAGTTAATTTTGGAAACAATGTTAGCTCATCCCAAGAGGTTGGAATAGATAACAATATTGATGTTTAGAAATACTCGGTGTTTCTGAAAGTTTTTCTTATAAATAACGTTGCCATAAGTTTTACAAAAATACAATCTCCCTTTTCATTGTTTTTTATTCGAACACACTCACGCTAATCGCTCTCACTCCGTTTAGTATGATATGATAGGTGATAGGTAAGAATTCAAGACATCATATACATTTATGTCTCCAAACAGAAATCCATAAATCGATTGTATAAAATTAATTATTGTCCCAGTACTGACAGCTTATAAAAATTATTACTTACCACGCAGCCGGCTCTTTTTACAATATTATCGTTATTTGTTTACATGGTAACAATTCGTTTTTCTTTCCAAGCAAGAAGCATTTGATTATTTTTTAGACATGAAATAGTTTCTCCCGTCTTCAATTAAGGCTTTTTACTCAAGGTTTGTGTATCAAAAAAAAGTGAAAGTCAGCTCCCGGAGTTGGATTAGATAAATTATTAAATAAATTTAAAAAATTCATGATGTAATCATGAATAAGGTCAGAACGTATAAAAATATGTATCGTTAAGGAAACGAAATGTGAAAAAAGCGAATTAATATACCCATAGTCTGACTTTGCTCAAATATGTATTATTATTATTAAAATATATATAATGTCAAAATTATCAAATAAAAAATAAATCATTATCATTATAACTGTGATTTTGGAAGCTTTCTAAAGTATCATAACAGAAATTTAAAAATGACCATTTTTATTTACTATGTCACCATATAGTGCACTTATATTAACTAAACGCATCGTTATCACTATATTCTGTAAAAAAATTGATCAATTGATTCATGGTAGTCAAAAATATATTTCGTTGACATTGCTTTTTCCTTCACTTTATAAAATGATGGTCACAACACTTCATACAACTCTAACGCCCACAAGATGTGGATACAGCCTTTCCAGATAAAACAACTAACTTATTTATACAAAGCAGGTAAAAAATTCAAATATTATTAAAAACAACATTAAAGGCAGCTCTCTACTGTAATTTGCATATTTTAAAATTGTATAACATATTTTAATCCCTTATGTGCACTGTTGCAAAATTAAACCCCAGAAATATTTCGGGAACTACCAAAAATTAAGCTCCAAAGAGACCGACTACCAATGACAGTATACCGGCTATGCGATCATACTAGAGGTCGTCCCGATGGCAGTATGCTGGCTAACGGAGCGCAAGACGTTAAGCTGTTAATCAGTGACCGGTTTGACACAACAAGATCAGCCATTAAATGATTTCTGTGCGAGTTTGTCAAAAGATGGCATTTTTTTAAGCATATTTCATTAGATAAATAACATTACTAAATAATAAATGAATAATGGTTGTATGATCATTATATTCAATACATTTGACTCACTATCTTACCCAAACCTGTTCCTGTAATCCTTTCTAAAACATCAAATCTCAGTGCCATAAAATTAACTCTAAACAGTCGCGGTGTAAAGAAGTTTTAAACCAGGTGTTAACTTTTGGCGTGCAGGCTTGAAACTATTACTATTTCCATGACAAAAATTCCATAGCGTAAAAAAATACTTCTTGTAAAAATGCAATCTTTAAAAAAGATATTTAGGCGAAATTATACGATCGACGAGGTTTGCTAACACGTATAAACCACATATTTCCTCTTGAGAGCCTTATTTCTTCTTCTTTGGCCATGTTTGCTCCCTATGTGGAGCATATGGCCGCCACGCGGCACCTCCATGTTTCCCTGTCTCCCGCCAATAGCTTTGCTTCCTCCCATGACATGCCAGCATCCCTCAGTTCCGCCGAGTGCATCCTATGGATAGTACCCGACTGACGTCCGGGACGCCGGAATCCCACCGGTCGAAAGAAGAGGCATGCAGGATTGAGGCTTTCCGGAGGCATCCGCAGCACGTGACCCAGCCAGTTCCAACGTCTTTCCAACCGTAAAGCATTACCGGCAAAATGCAAGCGTTGAACAAGTGGCATTTGGTTTTAATCGAGTACAGCTGTGTGTCCCAGACAGTCCGCATTGAGTTGAATGTGGCTCCAGTCATTCCTAAACCTTTGGCGAGCTCGTTTTTTGTACTACCGTCTTCGGGGATATGTAAGCCGAGGTATCTGAAGCTGTCAACCTTCTCGATGATCTGTCCCGCGCTGGTAAGGGTCTTATCAGAGTCATGACAGGTTTGGTTACACATCACATTGGTCTTACTAGTATTCATTTTTAGGCCAATGCGACCTGAGTTAGTTCCTAACCCATCAATAGTCTCCTGGATGCCCTCAATAGATTTATCGAATATGACAGCATCATCGGCATATTCAAGGTCACACAGCTTCAGACCGGGACCAACAGCTACACCTCGATCAGGCGGAATTGACCTGCGAAATATGAAGTCAAAGATAATAATAAACAGGAACGGCGCAAGAACGCACCCCTGTCTCACTCTGGTTGTGACCCCGAACCATTCGGTATTTGAGTCACCGATTCTCACACAACATGCACTATTCTCATGTAGGGATTTGATAATGGCCACAATCTTTGGCGGAATCCCGTGAGCATTCAGTATCCTCCACAAAGTGGGTCTGTGCAGACTATCAAATGTCTTCTCATAGTCGACAAAACAACAAGCAAGAGCACTGTTAAATTCATTGCTCTGCTGGAGGAGATATCGAAGATTGTGTATTTGGTCAGCACACGACCTTCCAGGGAGGAAGCCTGCTTGATTTTTCCTAATTATTTTCATAACGGGACCTCTTATTCTCGCCAAGAGAATGTGTGCCATTACCTTCCCAGGTATACTGAGAAGAGTTATGCCTCGGTAATTGTTACAGCTGAGGGGATCACCTTTTTTGTGGAGTGCTATCCACCCAGTCCCTAAGACAATGCTCACCGTCCCACACCCTGGTCATCAGGTGATAGAGAGGATGTAGGACAGCGTTGGGACCACATTTCAGAAATTCCGAATGTATGCCGTCTCCACCCAGTGCTTTGCCGTTTTTAAGCCTCTTCACTGCCAAGATCATTTCGGCATGTGTGGGCGTATGGTCTGAAATACCACTCGGGGGAGGTCCATAGATGTAGCCTCTTCGGTTACGTCAAAAGGGTCCTGGGGGGGCGATCGGTTCAGCACCTCGCAGAAATGATCCTTCCAAAGCTTTCTGCGTTTGACTCTATTGCTCCGCCAGGGCCGCAAATGGGCCCGGGAGTCGGTGGTTGCTTTCCGCAGACCTCGCGCGTGATTTTAAATAACTTCTTGGTATCATTATTGCGGGCCGCCACCTCAGCTGTCTCAATTTGCCAATCCAAGAATCGGCGCTTGTCAAGTCGCACAGACTTCTTGACAACCTTGTCCTGATTACGGCTATCAGCGCGACGTTCTTAAAATTCAGGGTCGGCTTCACTGTCCCTCAGTGCTTTTAGCCTGGTTTGCTCTTCGATTCTCCTCCACGTATTTTCGGACATCCATTTTGGTTGCCCCTCCTTCCGGAATCCGAGAACACCTTCGGCCGATGATGCAATAGGACGTTTGATACCGCACCAGTCCGCCTCGATGCGATCAGACCTGGATATAGGCCGCACGGAGACACAATCTATTTCCCTCCTTACAGCAATCTCGAAATTTTAGCCTCGTATTCACGTTTTCAAGCTTCTCGATGTAGATCTTTTTCCGCGCTGGATTTTGAGCTATGCGACTTAGTTTCAGGCGGATTTTGCTGACAAGTAGTTCGTGGTTGCTATAAATGTCGGCACCTCGATATGTGCGAACATCGAAAAGTTCTTTTCTATGTTTCGTGCTGTAAAGAAGATGGTCAATCTGCGTCTTCAGGCGACCATCAGGAGAGGTCCATGTGTATTATGGATGTCTTTATACGGGAAGATAGTTTCGCCAATGGTGAGTTCATTCATGATAGTGAATTCAATCAGTCTCTCACCATTGTCATTTGCGGTGCCCAGACCATGCTGTCCCATCACTGAGGACTCGAGAGCCATATCAGCCCCTACTCGCGCATTGTAATCCCCCATTACTATCACGCGATCCCTACAGGGGATTGCTGCAACTGCCGCGTAAAGGGAGTCGTAAAAGGCGTCCTTTGCTTGCTCATCGGCGTCTTCAGTGGGGGCATAGCACAGTCAAGACTAGTCCTGAAGGTGGCACGTATCATGATCCGATGCGCATAGTGTATTTGTTGGGGAGGATTTTATCTTCTCGGTCCATGGTTCTGCTGGGTTGTGTAGTTTGGTTTCCGGGTGTCCTAGGCGCTTGTGGCGGTGTTCTAATCGGTTTTTAATTTAAGGATGCAGGGTGATTTACCCTGCACTCCCGAGGCCCGGCATTTCCTTCCATTTTAGCGTAGGCACATCAGCTGGCATTGAAATGCCCTCGTGGAACCCCCAGCCATTGACCACCAACTTTTTTATATAAAAAATAATATTTCCATATTCGGTTTCCATTTATTATTTTGTATTTAACGAATTTAATAAATGAATTGTATTTGAACAAGTTTTAGAGCAACATTACATCACATGATTTTGCGCAGGGTCATCACTTCTTTAAACGCTGGGTCACCATTTCTAACTTTCAAAAAAAAACGCGTAGATCGAGTAAATCGCATAACAAAAGTAACGGTGCCGTCCAAAAAAATCACACAAAAAAAAAAGATTGTTCTTTTTCAACACTTTTACCCTCTGCAGCCCGCGAAAGATTGATGAAATTGATAAAATGGCCCTTCGTTCAAAAAGCTTGTGCACCACTGGTGTAGAGGTTTGGTTTCGCATGACCGATTTCAGATTGGGACTGTTAACAAATTTCGATGCCTTTTTTGCCCTTGAGCCTCATTCAAATAAACATTCAACTAGAATCATTGATGACTTCGTTTTTAGGACATTTTTAATATCATTTTTGTACAAATATCTAGATACATATCTCTTGACAATATTGTTGGGAAATTGAATTTTAAACTTGGCTCTAGTACACATTAAATTATCTCATTGTATCCAATATTTAATCTCTTATCTTCTGACAAATACATCAAAATTAATCTCTAAAAACAATTATTTTTTTATCACAGAACTATTTTTTTTTTTTGATATCTATACATCAAATTATGAGGCTGGTGGAGCCGAGCTCCAATTTCCCTTTCATTTGGTGTATTTTGATGTTGCTTTTCCCGCGTAGCGTCCTGGATTTACCTGGGCGTAGGCGGGTGCGTGGTTTAACAGCCAGTTTTTAATGGATTTAAATCATGGGTGTAAATAACGTCCGTCTCGAAATTTATGTTATGTTTCCCATTGTTTTGCAGGCGGGACGGCGCCTTTGAAGGCGTAGAAGACACAATACCACCCTTCGGCTACAAACGAGAAGAGGGCGTTGACGCTGGACACGGAGACCCCGACTGGATCGTCAGCCGAGAGAAGCGCAGATGCGACGATATGTTCAACTCGTCAGAATCTTCCGATGGGGAAATCACCGGAGCTGGTAATTTCATTTTTATTTTTCATTTATAAATATGGTTTTTTTCCTACAATTGCTAAATCGATCGTCCATTTCAATAGCTAGACTGTTTTGAGATGAGAAAAAAATATTCAAATTGTCACCATAAATACATTAACTATTACTGACCTTGGGTTATCCTTAAGTATTCCTAATTCTTTTTTTTTCATGTCCGTTTGCCTGATTTCATTCACATAACTTTATTTCTTATAATGATTAGATTGAAGTTTTAGTCATAAAGAGTTTCAATATAGCACCAATAAAACGCCGTAATAACTTTAAATAAAAAACTCGACAACGACTTGTTTCAAAATATTTGCCCCCGGAATGTCATCAGAAATGTTTTTCAAGACGAAACATCTATTTTTATTTTTTTATTCATCTGCGGTTCATTGTGGTATTTATTGGCTATGAATGTGCTGCTATTCAAAATCTGTTTCAGGCATACATGTGTGAAGGGTTAAATTGTTATTGGATATTGTTTAAAAAGTTCCTCTTCAGATAGTAGTTGTGGCTTGACCAAATTTGATAACAGTTGTTTTGATTGAGTAAAAATGCAAATCGGTATAATATAACATCTATATTCGTGCATGTGCTTCATGAATTATATGACTGTTTATAATTGCATATTGCAAATAACTGACACGATTCCGTATCAAAACACATTGAAGCAATGCTCACTAGAGATTTTATTCGACGTCTGCTATACTTTCTCATTATAAATGTTTGTGTTTGACTTTTTAATAGGTCACAATATTCTAGCGATACTCAATCTATTTCTTCCAAGCTTGCACAAAGGTGGCAATAAATAATATATTGAGATTGCCTTGAGTAAAAAATAACGTAAAGGATAATTTTTAACTTATAAAATAATAAGCCTATTGTAAAATGATGATTTTTAATGTTTCAGTTACAAACATTTATGGCGGCATTGTTTCTGATGAGCTAGTGAAAAGGATAACCGATAGCAACCGTAACATATCATCACCTTATCCACTAGGTGCAGAGCAGTTACGTTTGTCACTGATTACTGTAAATAAGCGAGGTGTTGGGCAGTTTAAACAAGAACAGTACTACAAAGCAATTGCCATTTGGCATGAAGCTCTTAAGATAGCTGATGCTGATAATACAATTATCAGTACTGCTGATTACGCTTCCATTCTTTTTAACAAAGCCCGTACTTATGAAAAACTAGGATGTTTGTATTTAGCTCTAAAAGGTTATGATGAGGTTTTAATAAAAAATCCTAATCATACTAAAGCTAAAGAATCTTTAAAAACTGACGAGAAACTGTTGGAAAATTTTAAATTAGAAACAGTAAGAAATAGCAAACAGCAATTTATTACGTCAGAAGGTCAAATTAATGAGATAAAAATTAGCATTTTAAAAGAGATAGATCAAATTGAATATGGAACTTTAGTAAGGCAATTCGCTTACATAAAAACTGCAGAGGAGGTGAAGAACCTAGTAATAATCCTGAAAGATCTTGGCTATTTAACCACCAAGCTGGGAGAGTTAAGCGGCGAGCTAAAATATTATACCGAGGCGGCGGTATTTTACCAATATGTCATTACTATAGTAGATGAGAGGTTACGTGCTGAGAGTGAGACCGAGTTTACAGAAAAAATGATAACAGATTCATATCAGCAGTTAACCTATATACAACAACTGATATATTCAGCTGTTGCAGGAGTCCTAACGCACGCACCAATTGTACAAGTGGCGTCAAATGGTAATAATCAGCTACTATCAATTTTGAGAAGCAAAGTTGAGCTAGAACTTTTTCAAAAAAAGGTAGATGCTGATAATCAAGCTAAAGTACAAATGCCATTAGAAGAACAGGCACGCAATATTCTATTTAAATTAAGAAAAGAAGTAGCAGAGGAAATCGTAACAATAGAATCTAATCATATTCAAAGTGTAAAAGCAGGTCACACTGATGCAGGAAAGCAACAACAAGTAGCCCAACAGGAACAAGAAACCCACTACGTAAAAAAGACAAGAAAATTATTCGAAAAAATAGCAACTGATATGGGAAATTTTCTAAAGAAGCTATATGAAGAAAGTGAAGCAGAACTAGGCAAGCGACCTTGTGAATATGCGGTAATAGGACTTGGTTCAATGGCATTAAAGCAAATAACGCCCTATTCAGATTTAGAGTTTGCCATTCTTACAGAGAATGAGGATTATAAAAAAAGTAACAATCCAAAGATAAAAGGATATTTTAAAAACTTAAGCCACTTGGTAAATTTTAAAACGATCAATCTAGGGGAGAGCATCATTCCCAAAAGTAAATATGGTTTAGATATGAGTCATCTAGTACACGTAGCAGTTAACTTTGATCTAGGAGGAAAAACACCACTTGGAAGAATAGGAGGTGGCAAACCATATGACTTAATAAAAACTGTAGATGGGATGCTCCATTATGTGCTTAATGAGGGAGATAGAATTAGTCATATAGATAAGAACCTGCCATATATACTAGAAAAAGTTTCTTATGTGCATGGGGAAGAGAAACTTGTGGAAACTTATAAAGGTAAAGTTACAGAGTTTCTGCATGATAAAAACAAAGATGACTCACAAGGCAGAACAAACCGTGAGATAAGATCCATTAAGATTCTAAAAGAAGGAGCGGTGGAAATTGGCTATCTTCAGCCAACACTAGGTCTCGAACGTGAGAAAACTGTGTTTAAAGGTGATGTTGACAAATTGCAACCTGTTTTACTTGCTACTAAAGGTCGGTTATTTAATGTTAAGCAAGAGATCTACCGATTACCTGATCGTATTGTGTATAATCTTGGTCTATATTTTGGTATTGAAGGAGAAAGTAGCTGGGATACGGTTGATAAATTAGCGAGTCGAGGAATAATCAGTCCACAGGCGGCAATTAATCTAAAAAATGCTATAACTTTTTTTTCTACCCTCAGATTAAAAACCTATGCTCACCATAATGCACAGAAGGATGATATAGCTATATTTCCTAGACCAGCTGAAACTGAATCTGAACTTAAAGAACAAACTCAACAGATATTCCACTTAACTGAAGAAGATTTAAGAGAACAAGGTGGATTGTTTCAATACTTTTATACTGCATTACCTTTACATGAAAGATTAAAAGATTTCTGTTACCAATATCAAACATCAAATGATGAAAGTAGAAAAACTTTTTTTAAAAACACTAAATTTTATGTAGATGATTGTATTAGTAAAGGGCTTATTCATCATAGATTAGCACAATATAAGGAAGCTCAAAGCAATTTGGAGGAAGCGTTAGATAATTCACAGAATCAAGATAATTTGCATGTAAGAAATACTTTAAGAATTATGTATAATAGTTTTGGTAAAAGCAATCAGGCTATAGAGCAATTTGAGTATTGCTTAAATATTTATCTTTCCCTAGATAAAACTCATCATGCCATTGCTGTTCTTTTTAATAATCTAGCGATCGCTTATGTTTCTAAAGGACAATATGATCAGGCGATTAAGTGCTATGAAAACAGCCTAAAGATGAATGAGATCATCTACCAAGATCAACCTAGTCTTAATGTTGCTGCTTCTTTCAATAATCTAGGTAAAGCTTATCACCTCAAAGAACAATATGATCAAGCGATTGACTGCTATCAAAAGAGCCAAGAGATGTACAACCTCATCAACAAGAACGAACCTACATCGGGTGTTGCTAGTTCTTTAAATAATCTAGGGACTGCTTTTGAGGAAAAAGGACAATATGATCAGGCGATTAAGTACTATGAAAAAAGCCTAGAGATGTACAACCTCATCAACAAGAAAGAACCTACAACGGATGTTGCTGGTATTTTAAATAATCTAGGGGGTGTTTATAGTACAAAAGGACAATATGATCAAGCAATTGAGTACTTTGAAAAAAGCCGAAAGATGTACAAACTCACCTACAAGGAAGAATTTCATCCGGATGTGGCTGGTTCTTTAAGTAATCAAGGGTCAGTTTATAGTAAAAAAGGACAATATGATCAAGCAATTGAGTACTGTGAAAGAAGCCTAGAGATGTTCAAACTCATCTACAAGGAAGAATTTCATTCGGATGTGGCTGGCTCTTTAAATAATCTAGGGAAAGTTTATTATGATCAAGGAAAATATGATCAGGCGATTAAGTACTATACAGATAGCCTAAAGATGTACAAACTCATCTACAAGGAAGAATTTCATCCGGATGTGGCTGGTTCTTTAAGTAATCTAGGGTCAGCTTATAGTAAAAAAGGACAATATGATCAAGCAATTGAGTATTGTGAAAGAAGCCTAGAGATGTTCAAACTCATCTACAAGAAAGAATTTCATCCGGATGTGGCTGGCTCTTTACATAATCTAGGTGAAGCTTATTTCAATAAAGGACAATATGATCAGGCGATTAAGTACTATAAAGATTGCCTAAAGATGGAAGAACTCATCTACAAGAAAGAACCTCATCAGGATGTTGCTGGTTCTTTAAATAATCTAGGGTCAGCTTATTTCGAAGAAGAACAATGTGATCAGGCGATTAAGTACTATAAAGATAGCCTAGAGATGTACAACCTCATCTACAAGAAAGAACCTCATCCGGATGTTGCTAGTACTTTAAATAATCTAGGGAATGCTTGTAGTAAAAAAGGACAATATGATCAAGCAATTGAGTACTATGAAAGAAGCCAAAAGATGTACAACCTCATCAACAAGGAAGAACTTTATCCGGATGCTGCTAGTTCTTTAAGTAATCTAGGTGAAGCTTATTTCAATAAAGGACAATATGATCAGGCGATTAAGTACTATAAAGATAGCCTAGAGATGTACAACCTCATCTACAAGAAAGAACCTCATCCGGATGTTGCTGGTTCTTTAAATAATCTAGGGTCAGCTTTTGAGGAAAAAAGACAATATGATCAGGCGCTTAAGTACTATAAAGATAGCCTAAAGATGAACAAACTCATCTACAAGGAAGAACTTCATCCGTCTATTGCTGCTTCTTTATATAATCTAGGGAAAGTTTATTTTGCTCAAGGAAAATATGATTTAGCCAAAAAGCATACTAGCCAAGCTTTGGAAATAATATCTAGTTTCAAAGACCACCAAAATGGAAGACAAAACTTGATTGAAAATCTGGCTGTAGCTACTATAAAACTGTGTTTAAAGTTCGCGAGTAATAAACAGCATGATCAAGCTGTTATTAAATTATTACATTATAAGAATAGATTCTTTTAATAAAATATATTATAGACAACAGTAGGTTAGTTTTGTAATCTAATAAATGTAAGTGTAAATACAGTGGAAGCTCTCATAACGAGCAAAACAGATTGTGAAAAAAATTCTCCCTTAACGAGCGATATTTTGCTAAACGAGTGACGTAGAGTGTTGGAAAGATCACTTTCACATTGTTGCTTGCCTCAAGATGATTGACAAAGCGTGTGAAGGGGTTACCAAGAGCTCCCTTACTTCAGCTTGGAAGAATCTTTGCTAAGGAGCGTTGTCGAATGTGATTTAAAGGAGCTTGAAACAGTACCTGTGGAGTCTTCAGTCAACAAGATTGTATATTTGGCCAATACCATGGGACTGGAGGTGGATAACAACGATATTGATGAGCTTGTGAAAGAGTACAGTCAAGAGCTGACCACCGAAAAGCTTATGGAGTTGCATTGTTTTTCACAGTTATGGAAAGTTATGGAAAAGAGTTTATTAGTGGAGGAAGAGGAAGTAGCATAGCAACAATCTTCTGGCGCAATAAGAGAAAAGCTGAAAGCATGTGAAACTGTTGCATCGTACATTAAGAAGCATCACCCTAATAAGGAGATGGTTATGCGCTTTACAAATTTATTGTTACAAGGTTATAAGGTGTCCGCAAAAACAAATAATTAATTAATTGTCATAAATAATAAACTAGTCGATTTTTTATTGTTTTTTGCAAATCGAAATCGCATTCCAGGTTGTTACGTTCCTTAATAATTTATAAGTATGTAATTTTACTTGAATACACGTTAAAAATATAAAAAATGATTTTTTTTTCGGCATGGAACGCATTATTGTATTTTACATTGTTTTATGCTGGCCACTGACATGCGCCAAAAATCCTATTTTCCCCATTAAAAGTTTAGCTCATGCTATAAATCAAGACCATTTAAGTCAAAATCGAGTGAATTATGTTCGTTGATGAGAGAACACCCGATATCCAAACACGCAGATTGTCACTAACCTATCTCAAAATTGCCTCTTTTTAACTAAATGAGGTCATAAACACAAGTTAAAATGGTAAAATTACAAAGAAAACAATACACTTTCGATGGATTCGGCGGTAACTTTGTGGAAGTTCATTTTAATATAAAATAAAAATAATTTTGATTATTCCACGTATTGTGTTACAAAATGTGACAATATTTATAATATTTTTTATACATAAATATTTACGATACCTAAAATTCCATCCCCCAATCCGATCTATAAAGCAACGTGCAGTGAGAACGATTAGCTTACCGGTATTTCCGTCGTTGGCTTCGGTCACGGAGGGCACGGGTTCAAATCCCGGTACGGACAGTTTTATAAATTGATTTTTAATCGATTTATGAATTTCTGTTCGAAGGCATGGATGTATGTGATGTCTTGATTTCCCCCCTCCCACCCATCCTATCCTATGAACGGGCATATCGAGAGCGATTAGCTTACCACGAGTCCTCTCCTAGCCCTATCCCTACTCTCTTTGGAAAAAAAGAGGTTGAGCAACTGAGTAACAAGCAGTTTTAGGGTGTTCACTGTCAATACTTGGTGGAAAGGCATTATATTAGTAAAAACACAATATTCCTTTGTACTTCATTCCACTTTTTTTAATATGTCAGGACCGGTTTCGCTCATTACGATCATCGTCAACTGATAAGAAATATAATTTAACAATATTTTTTTATGTTTTAACAACAAATTTAATTATGTTTGTAATTACTTTCAATCCCCATTCTAAATTTATTAATCTGAGATGATTTTTTAATTATATGTTAGATGTGTTAAACATTTAATTTTGTGCTATTTTAGAATCACTTTTAATGTAATTGGTAATTTCTTTTCAATGCCAATTGTTGTTTATAACTGTTCATTTTTGTATAAATAGCATTGTTAAATTATATTTCTTATCAGTTGACGATGCTCGTAATGAGCGAAACCGGTCCTGACATATTAAATAAAGTGGAATGAAGTACAAAGGAGTATTGTGTTTTTATTAATAACAAGCAGTTCTCGTAGAAACACCTCTGTTGAGATAAACTCCATTAGGAGTCCATATGCTCCATATTGGTAGCGGACATGGTTTAAAAAAAAAAAAGTTCTGTCTTAGCATAATCTCTGTATGATTATATAGACTCCTAATAAAGTTTATTTTAACAAATGTTTTCTACGAAACTGTTTGTTACTCAGTTGATCAACTCTCTTAAAAAAATATGCGATTATATATCCATAGATTCCGCATGTATAAATTCCTCATAAATGTATATAATATTTTCATTATTACTTATCAAATTAAGAAACTATTAATATTGCTTCATAATCGGCAGATATCGCTTTATAATTATCCTTTTGATTTAAACCTTTTGAGTAGTGAGTTTATTTTTACTAAATTAGGATTTTTTGTATTTTTTGATTAATTTACCATTGACACACATAAAAATATAAAAACATTTTTTTTTGTTTATTGGTTAGTCTGGTAAGAATATGAAATAATATTTCAGGTGGTAAATATTTATTTTATAATTTTACAATGCATAATTAAAAATGTAAATATACAAACATATTTTGAGTTTTCAACAATTTTTAAGAACCCATTACTTCCAATTTGGGCCTAGATTATTTTTTTGCTTTCATCTGTAGACAGCCTTATTCTATTGACGTTGATTTCAGGATGGGAATCGCGCCGAAATTTAATTTTACGGCTACCGACTTGTATGCAAATATGTATTAACCTTTTTACAATGGTTGTAGTATAATGCTTAAAGGGAAACTGACGCGAAAACCGATAGTTAAGTTTAATACAATCACAGTTCCAGTCCAGAGAATCTTGAGAAACCTCGGTGTGATATTAGATGACAAAATATCTTTCTTGGACCACGTGAAAACGGCGATAGCTAATTCTAAGACAAGCTTCGAAAAGGCTGCACGTATGGCTAGGGTAAGTTGGGGGTTAACATTCCCTACGTTTCGGCTTTATTACAAGTCCATATTCCTCGGTATTGCGTGTCATGCTGCAAGTTGTTGGGTATATAGGTGTACCCAACGACAGGAAATATGTCAAATACTTCTTCGGGGACAACGGTTTCCCCTTCTTGCTATTTCCAAAGCTTACCGAACTTGCTCAACAGAATGTCTTCCCGTAATCCTGGGACTTACTCCATTGGATCTAGAGGTCCAAAGACGAGCTGCAATTCATCACCTTTTGCACGGGAAACCAGCGCAAATTGGTCTCACAACTCTTCACCCGTTGGATTCACAAGATTTTTTAAAAGTTAAAGTGAAAAAACTCTGCTCACTAACCGTTTTAACTAATTGGCAAAGTCGATGGTCAAAGTCCCTTCGTGGTAGAATTACCTATTTATTTTTCCCAGATATTGTTTTACGTCAGAATGCAACCTGGCTCTCTCCGGATCACTAGACCTCACAATTTATCACCGGACACGGTGCGTTTAATGCCAAGCTACATAAATTTAAAATCAAACCTAACCCACACTGTCCTTGTGGTGACAGTAATCAAGATTCAGAGCATATTCTCTGGAATTGTCCGATTATGTCTGTTGAAAGAGGTATATTGTTTTCGTTATCTAGAAATAACCGTGATGGTCCTATCGGGCATCCAGATCTAGTTTCGTCTCCAGAAAATTTCGCTCATTTCAAGAAATTTGCTACTTTTGGAGAAAAAGTTTACTTTCCCTGCCCCTCACCATTCAATCCTTAATCATATCTGTTTTAAAATTAAAAGTTGTCTCATTAGTGCCATTAACTATCATTCTTGCTTATTATTATTTAATTATTTTTTTTATGTGTAGTTATACCAATTCAATGTATTTAATTAACCTTTATTAATCTTATATCTTATATATATAAAAAAATGACTGCAAAAACTTTGGCGTCTATGGATTCGGAAGCCACAGGTCCGATTGCGATAAAACTTTGACAATAATTTAGCTTGCCTTCCGGGAGTAACATAGGCGTATTAAAATTAACAAACAGTGTCGAAAAACTAAAATATTTGTAGATTTCAATGTTTTTTACCGGTCAAACTCCCGAGTATTCCATTCGAATTTGAATTTCGTTTGAACGACAGCCATTTTGTTTCATTTGACAATTCAAATTTGATGGTCGATTGTTTCGATTTCATATCTGTCAAATCTATGGTCTAAATTTTGACATTACATTTAAATGTGTTTCGTGCATAAGGTGTGATTGTTTGTTTGTTATTTATGTTTTTAGATTAGTTTCTGTACTCTTTTCACTTCAATTAATACTACTAGCTGTAAGCCCGTTGACCTCAACGGGGGGATATTTGTTGCATTTTTAAGTATGTAGTCAGAAAATTACAAACCTATTAATTGAATAAGCCAGTAATTCTAAAAATAAAATAAATATATCTCGTGCCATATATCGACAGCCCTGCCCTGTAGTATTTAAATTGTAAATTATTGATTTTTTGGAATAATGTTTAAGTTTGCTAACAACCATTTTTTGTAGTAGCTAGAAATTTCGTAAATTATTAAATCTTTGGAATAATGTTCAAGTTTGCTAACAATCATTTTTCACAGTAGTAGAAATCGAGCTCGGCGCATATATCGACAGCCCTGCCGTTTTTAAATTGTAAATTATTAAATTTTTGGAATAATGTTCAAGTTTGCTAACAATCGTTTTTCGTAGAAGAAGAAAAGGGTACCCGAGGACATCAGTACGGACACATTTGTGGTTTGTGATTTGTGAAAAGTGAAAAGTGATTATTTTATCGACTATTAATATATAGATTTTATTTATTTGTTTGGCATTTACTTGGTAGAACTCCATTTTAATAGGGTAAAATATCAAGGTATTTCAGTTCTACAGTTTTTTTAAAAAGTTAAAGGTTGATAGCTATTTCGGCTTACGCCATCGTCAGAACTATGCTTTAAACGTACATTTACTCAGCTATATATACTGTCTAAGAAGAGATACACAATGCATCATATTATTCACTCTAACATACTAATTCTAATTCTAATTACAATATTGCACTTATTAAATGTGATTTTAGTGTAACAAAGAAAGATAAGCAGTCTGGGTTTTTAAAAACATTAATTAGAATAATTTATACTGATATTTATTATTAATTATGCTACATTAAATTTATTAACTATGGCTTTAGTGTTTTGAAAAACAATAAGCAATGTGGGATTTTCCACAGGTAAATTAGGAAAAAATATATTGATATATATAAATTTTATATTAAAATGAACTTCCACAAAGTTACCGACGAATCCATCGAAAGCATAAACAATTAGAGAAAAAATGATTGAAATTATGCAATAAAAATGGTGGGTCAGTTCACTTTTTCCTATCATCCTAACTTGGCTCACTTTGCCGTATTTTAATCTCGTTGACCCCAATCTATCAAACTATTTCGCTTACTTTATTTATATTAGTATTTGTGCATAAATTTACCTTGTCCAAAGCATAAACTCGTTTTCTCGTTATTTAAAACAAAATACAAAACTTTTAAAGTATCGGGATAAATTCTAAATACCCTCTGTTAAAACGTAAAATATTTAATAGCCGTCAGTATATATGCCACACATGGAATATTTGCATTTAACTGTCGAAACTATATTATGTAAAATATACCACATTCATCGTTTGGCAGATGTCACAATATTCCATTTATGAATCTTGAATACAAACAATCGAAGCAGTATGAAAATTTTGCAAATATCGTTCCATTTTCGAATGTTTGATTTATATAATGTATTTTTATCGCTGCCGATGTTTGTGACGTTAGCTCAGTTGATAGAGAGCTCGACTGGTAATCCAGAGTTCTGCGTTCGAGCCTGGGACGCGGAATTTTTTTTCAGCGATTTACGACAACACGAAATGTGCTTCTTCAAATCTCTACACAAATATATATATATGTAAGTGTATTAAAAAAATGTGTCTTTAGTATGAATAAAAAAATGGCGACAGCGGGGCTGGGGAGGGGGAGGGGATCGTCTTTCTTGACGTCATCGAAAACAGGACCGACAGACGTAGATAAATACTAACATTATCGAGTATTAATATATAGATAAAAAAATGGTGACAGCGGGGCTGGGGCGGAGGAGGGGGAGGGAAAATCGGGGACAATTTACAGACGGACGGACATTATCGACTATTAATATATAGATACTATTTATATATAGAACGTCAAAAAAATATTTCGTGATATTTGACAGCAAAAGTAGATTGTGAATTATATTACATAACGTTAGTAAGCCATTATTTTATGGTTATTTTTAAATGCATGTGAATAAATGCAGTCAATAATTCCTGTGTGCACTGTCAATACTTGGTGGAAAAGCATTCTATATTTATATTAAACGGTTTTTCTCTTATTAAATGTTCTTATATAATCTCGAATGCGAAATTATTAACAAAGAGAGTTTTAGTGATTATTTTCATGATGTTCAACGAATATTGTACAATTTAAGATTTCGACTGAAGGTGCTTGGTGGAATTTCAATACTAAATTTGAATCGTTCAAATTATGTACATTCTCACAGATTTCGTCACCAACGACCCGGGTTTCGCCTTTCGGCGTCTTCAGGCGTTCAAGTGCACGGATGAACTTGAACTGACGCTTAGTAAACGAATGTTTCGTGTTTATATAATGTACAATTTCTTTTTTATGTTTTGTCAACTATTGTATGTAAATGCTAAGAGTATTTTGATGGCTATGCATGCATTGATTATACGTTTTAGGTTTGAAAGACTTTTTGAACAAGGTTTTAAACCAGGGGTGGGGAACCTTTTCTTCTCTAAAGGCCGCATTCATTTTTCTGATTCGACATAAGGCCGCAGCAAACATTGACTAGGGAATCTTTGGTCGGAAACAGGAATTTACGGTCAGATTATGTCAGGAATTTACGAATTTGCATGCAATTACAGAATTACAGAATTGGCCAGAAGACCGCACTAGAGTAGTCAAAAGGCCGCATGCGACCTTAAGGCCTTAGGTTCCCCACGTCTGTTTAACTATTAGGTGTGTTAAGTCATATAAGTGTATATCTTATATTCTGGAATTCATATTTTTAAGGTTCCCATATACTACAGATTACTAACAGTAAGAACGCAATAACATTTATTTATGTTTTTTACTATTTATATGTTTTTAGACAGTTTTTTAGTGAGGCACATCTTTTTAGAAACGGTAATCATAGAACAATAATTTCGAATACGAAAAAAGACTAAACGTATGAAATAAAAGTCACACAATCATGATCAGAGTGAAATGAATGTGTGTTTGTTCGTACTTTATGCGTTGCCACACCGCTCGCCCGATTGCGATAAAACTTTTACAAACTTTTTGCTTGCACTTCCGGGAAGGTTATAAATCTTATATATAAAAATCAATGTTTGTATGTCTGCCATACAGTTCATTTTGACAATGTATGCTTGCACTTGCGCGAAGTTTATAGTACAATTAAATTACAGTAGGTGGCGCGTGTGTTGTACCATAGACAATCAGCAGCAAACTAGATCAAATAGACAGAAAAAGAAAGCATGCACTTCAATATACAGAATTAAAACAAACACTTTCTTTCTACGAGTGGCATTGCAACGCTTGCCGGGTACCGGCTAGTATCTTTTTATTTTTAATTATTATTATTGTTGCCTATCAAATTGTGCCTAAAATCATGTACTTAACTGTTTCATTGAGGAGATATCGTCTTCGGTGTGATGCAGAAAGGAAAACAAGTTTATCGAATAAAAAAAAAAAAAAACCTTTTTACAAAATTTTTTTGTTCATTTGCAACATATAATAAAAATAACGCGATCGTCAAAAATCACCGATACAAATGGTTTTTACGTATATGTGAAAACATAATGACAATTAAATTAAAAGTATGAGAATCTCAATAAACATTAGACACCACAATATTTGGCCGCACGAGTGAAGGGTTAAAAATATACATAATTTTACTTTCGTATATAAAAGATTACTGTTTAACTCTCGCGGCTCGGAGACTAGAAAAATACTTCTCTGCCGATGAGGGTCGTTTGGGACCACAGTGGTTTCCTCATTATTAGCCTTATTCTTATGAATTTCAAAACAAAAATAGTCTAAGGGCTTTAAAATATCTGTCTGCATCATTCCTCATACATTTTTTTTATAAAAATTCGTGGTTTTTTTTTTTAAATAATCATATTTTATGTTACGCGTAAAAAAGAAGTCATCCCAGCACAAATATGAAATAAAAACTGACCAGTGTAGCCCAACTATCTTACGAACGATCGTTATCGCGGGCGCTTATCGCCTTATTGCGTATTTATATAAACTACAAAAGGTCCAAAAAACTATGATTTAAGAATACCTTAACCATAAACATTGTATCACCCGTAGACAAGCTGTAAGCCCGTTGACCTCAACGGGGGGGTTTTGTTGTATTTTTAGGTAGTCAGAAATTTTACTGGCGTGAAAAATAAATTAAAAACCTATTTATTGAATAAGCCAGAAATTCTAAAAGTAAAAGAAATATATCTCGGGACATATATCGACAGCCCTCCCCTGCAGTATTTAAATTATATATATAATATAATTTATAGAATAATTGAATTTTTTAAGTTTGCTAACAATTATTTTTCGTAGTAGCAGAAAAAGACCTCGTAAATTATTTAATTTTTGGAATAATGTTTAAATTTTTTAACAATTATTTGTCGTAGTAGCAGAAATAGACCTCGTAAATTACTTAATTTTTGGAATAATGTTTAAGTTTGCTAACAATTATTTGTCGTAGTAGCAGAAATAGACCTCGTAAATTATTTAATTTTTGGAATAATGTTTAAGTTTGCTAACAATCATTTTTCGTAGCAGCAGAAATAGACCTCGTAAATTATTTACTTTTTGGAATAATGTTTAAGTTTGCTAACAATCATTTTTCAGCATAAATCGACCTCGGGGTATATATATCGACAGCCCTGCAGTATTTTAATTGTAAATTTTCTAATTTTTGGAATAATGTTTAAGTTTGCTTACAATCATTTTTCGTAGTAGCATAAATCGACCTCGGGGCATACATCGACAGGCCTGCAGTATTTAAATTGTATAATTTTTGGAATAATGTTTAAGTTTGCTATCAATCATTTTTCGTAGCAGCATAAATCGACCTCGGGGCATATATCGACAGCCCTGCAGTATTTTAATTGTAAATTATCTAATTTTTGGAGTAAAGTTTAAGTTTGCTAATAAATATATTTCGTAGAAGAAGAAATAAATACTTCTTTCTTGAAAAACTCTTTCTCAAAAGAAATACACTGCACGAAAAATATATGCAGTATTAATTATTTTAGAATTTTTAGAATAATTCAACTGTTTATGTATGCATGTGAAGTAGGCATATTTTGGATTTTTTGAATAATTCAAATGTGTGCTTAAGACAAACATTCCAATTTAATAGCCTCTGACAGTATCGGTTTTGCCCCAGAGGTAGCGTGTTTCACTCATAATCCAAAATTATGGGAGCAATCCACGACCGCGGTGCTTTTTTGTATGAGAATTCAAATTTTTAGCGATCAGCGATTTTTAACATTACAAAATGTACTTCTTCAGTGTAATGAACAAATGTATCTAGTATGAATAAACAAATGGCGACAGCGAAGCTGTGGAGAGGGAGGGGAAGGGGGAGGGGAAGGGGGAGGGGAAATCGAGGACAATCATACAGATGGACGGACGGACGGACGGACATTATCTATATATTAATAGTCAATTAGCTGTAAGCCCGTTGACCTCAACGAGGGGATTTTTGTTGCATTTTTAAGTAGTCAGAAAATTTACCGGCGTGAAAAATAAATTACAAAACTATTTATTGAATAAGCCAGAAATTCTAAAAGTAAAAGAAATATATCTCGGGGCAAACATCGACAGCCCTCCCCTGCAGTATTTAAATTGTATATAATATAGTTTTTAAAATAATTGAAATGTTTAAGTTTGCTAACAAATATATTTCGTAGAAGAAGAAACATACCTCGGGACATATATCGACAGCCCTGCAGTATTTAAATTGTAAATGACGATACATGTCCCGAAGTATGTTTCTTCTTCTACGAAATATATTTGTTAGCAAACTTAAAAATTTCAAATATTCTAAAAATAATATTATATCTTTATATTAAAAGTCGATAAAATAATCACTTTTCACAAATAATCACAAACCACAAACCACAAATGTGTAAGATTGACCATGGATGTCCTCGGATACCTTTTTCTTCTTCTACGAAAAATGATTGTTAGCAAACTTGAACATTATTCCAAAAATTTAATAATTTACAATTTAAAAACTGCAGGGCTGTCGATATATGCGCCGAGGTCGATTTTTGCTACTATGAAAAATGATTGTTGGCAAACTTGAACATTATTCCAAAGATTTAATAATTTACGAAATTTCTGCTACTACGAAAAATAGTTGTCAGCAAACTTAAACATTATTCCACACACAATTTAAAGAAGACTCTAGAAGCATTCGTCGAGGCTTCCAATTGGCGAGCCGCCATGCACCTCGCTTAAGAACTTCAAATGACTGATGCTGAAGCTGAATCAGTAAAAAGGTAAAGCAGCAAATAAAATGTCTTATATTAATTCACCTGAGAATTTTTGGTGAAAAGAAATATGTTATATATCTTCTTCTTTGGCCATATTCTCTCACTATGTGGAGCATATGGCCGCCACGCGGCGCCTCCATGTTTCCCTGTCTCCCTCCAATTGCTTTGCTTCCTCCCATGACATGCCAGCATCCCTCAGTTCCATCCCGAGTACATCCTATGGATAGTACCCGACGGACGTCCAGGGCACCGGAATCCCACTAGTCAAAAGAAGAGGCAGGCAGGATTGAGGCTTTCCGGAGGCATCCGCGGCACGTGACCCAGCCAGTTCCAAGGTCTCTCCATAACCACTGACGTGACGGGGAGCTGTCTTGTACGCTCCAAATTCCTCACATAACCAAAATAGACAACCCAGCAGAATCATGGACCGAAAAGATAAAATCCTCTCCAACAAATACATTATGCGCATCGGTACGTACAACGTCCGTTCCATGTGCACTTCTGGAAAGGACCTGCATGCTACCCGTATCTTGCCAAAGTATGGCCTTGTTATATATACTGTTGTTTAGTTACCTGGCTTGGTTGCATTAAGTATTTTAATTAACTTCCTCCTCTCCGCACCCTTTTAATAAACTTGTTATTATTGGTCATACTTAAAATAATTTAAGTCAATGTCTATTAAAGATGCTTCTCAAAGAGGTAAAACAGGTATTATGCTTAGCTACACAGCTTCTGGAATAACATAGTTATCAATTTTGTTTTAATATTAACCATAATATATGGCGAATTAAAATATGAAAAAATACATTACATACTTTCAGGCTCGGAACAGTTATGCATATTATATTATTATCTAATTTATTTTTCAGAAAACTAGACTCAACTCAAAGATAGCAAAACATACAGTGAAGCGTTGTCTCTACTAGAATATTGCTGCAGCACAGATGTCGAAGAAATGATTTCATTCTGCCTAGAAGGAAGACTTGACAAGACAACTTTAAGTATTTGTCACCAACACCAACAAAATGATTTGATAGGTTAATATAAAATAGCTCTTCAGCATGACAAACATCAGTTTACTGTTGTGTTTACTCAATGAGTGGTACAGACCAACTCTAAATATCACAGTGAATTATAAACAACCACAATTTTATTGTAAAGTGATAAATGTTTTATTCTAAAAAACCTAATTATTATGTTGAATAATAACGAGTTCTCGAGAAGTGAAGTGGTAAATCTTTTCGATTGGACTTTCAATTACAAACGCGCCATTACTTGATGTTTTAAATATATTTTTTCAGGTAGATCTACGGCAGTGGGTCTTTATTGAGGTCACGTCACTTTCACGATACTTCAAGATTAATTCCCAAAATTATAATTATGTTTGGAAATTACCATTAGTTACCACTTTAGCTGTATTACTCTTTAATGATTTTTGTAATTACATGATGAAGGTATTATGAATTTTAATTTGAGTTAGTTTAAATTCACTTATTCATAATTTGTACTGTGATTTGTAAATTTTGTTCAATACCAATTGTTTATCACACCTTTTCATTTCATTTTGTTTTGTAGAAATAACACTGTTAAATTTTATTTTTTATCTTGCAAAATTAACAATGGAAATTAGTTCAAAGGAATATTGTGTTTTTTTTATTAAATATAATGCCTCCACCAAATATTGACAGTGAACACCCTAAAAGTGTTACTTTAATACAGTGGTGCACAAATCACGGCCTGCGGGCCGCATGCGGCCCGAAATGACATTTGTTGCGGCCCAAAATAATAAGTACTTCGTCACCAAATTTTTCATTGAATATGATAAAAATCTGTGTTTGATATGTGAAAATTTTTTGCAGTAGCAATAGAAGGATGGGGCTAGGACAGGACTAGTGGTTAGCCAATCGCTCTCGATACGCCCTGTTCATAGAATATAATCGGTGGTGGGAAATTCAAGACATCACACACACCCATGCCTTTGAACAGAAATTCATAAATCTATTGAAAAGTCAATATATAAAACTGTCCGTACCAGGATTCGAACCCATGACCTCCGTAACCGAAGCCAACGACATTGACCACTCGACCACACAGGCGGTTATTCACAAATACGTTTAAATTTTAATTTAAAAATACTAAATATTTCTTAAAAAATGAAAATATAAAAATAAACATAAACTACATTATGTAAACCCAGGGGCGGATCTTAACCTAAAAAAAATATTAGGCTTAAATAAAATTAAGCCTTTTAGACAATCCAGTATTTTTTTTTCAGTTTTTCTCAAGCAAGCTGAAAGATGAATGTTTTTGTATCACATATCTTAAAAGTAGCTACAAGAGTTATCAGTTTTGTATTATACAGTCATTGTATTTCGCACTGGTGACTAAAAAAAGTTTCGCAATTTTAAGTGCAATGAAGTTATCTCTTATCTCTTATCATTACAATTTATCTTATCTTTACAAAAATTATCAAAAAATTCAAGAGATTAAATTTTATCTTTTGATATAAAAGTAGAATTTCGGGTTTCATCCATTGAATCTAATAATTTTGATTATTTTCTTGCTTGAAGTTTAAATGTAAGTTGATAAAGTTTCCAAAGTATTTTTAGAACACCTACATAACTGAAAAATAAATCTAGTTATCTAGTTCTTCACTAGAGAAGAAGTTTCCTGGATTTGGAATCCATTTTCCGTGACCACTAAACCAGTATGCCTAAGCGCAAGTGAGTATGAAATTCTAATTGACTTAATCAGTGACCGGTTTGACACAACAAGATCAGTCATTAAATGATTTCTGTGCGAGTTTGTCAAAAGATGGCATTTTTTTAAGCATATTTCATTAGATAAATAACATTACTAAATAATAAATGAATAATGGATGTATGTTCATTATATTCAATACATTTGACTCACTATCTTACGCAAACCTTTTTCTAAAACATCAAATCTCAGTACCATAAAATTAATTCTAAACAGTCACGGTGTAAAGAAGTTTTAAGCCAGGTGTTAACTTTTGGCATGCAGGCTTGAAACTATTATTATTTCCATGACAAAAATGCCATAGCGTAAAAAAATACTTTAAAAATGCAATCTTTAAAAAAGATATTTAAGCGAAATTTAACGATCGACGAGGTTTGCTAACAGGTGTAAACCACATATTTCCTCTTGAGAGCCTTATTTACTCATATTTTATGTAAATGAATATTTTGAAAACTTTTTTTGAAAAAAAGATTTTTTTGGAAAATCTAACGTAAATCTCAATTTTTTTAAGGTTTGCTAACATTTTATTCAAAATTAAATTCTGTTTTTTTGAATCAGTACTCCAATATTATAGCAGTATGTCATTTTTTTTCTCTTAACTGAATTTGGACATATTTGATCCCATATTCCTCATAACTAGGGAATCCAATCTCGGGATCCCGTCCATTTTTCGATACATTTCAATCCCGGGATTAGAATGTATGATCCCGAAATTTCGGAATTGGTTTACTTATCAAACAGCAATGTGTTGGTTTTTAAGTCAAACAGATGTTCACGCACATAATAAAAAAAGCTCATTTTTAATCCTTTGCGATAACAATTACTGCACAACAAAAAGTAATTTGAAACCAAGCATACTTTAGTAAAATATATTTGAATGCATTTGAAGATAACAAAAATGATATTTATTGTTAAGCTTCATATTGCAATATTTTTTCTTATCAATATCTTAATTTTTATTTTTTATTTTCAATATCATAATGAATGTTATCAGATATCAAAATTGTTGTCAATGAATGTGTTTCTTTTGCTTGACTTATTGTTCTATTTTTATACCTACATTAGTTTTGTAATACAACACATCTCAACTAAAGTTTATTTCGGTCAGTTTCTATATGAACAATATGATAAATATCAGTGGCGTGCGAAGATGGGAGGAGAGCAATTTTAATTTTTAAATTTAATTTCTTCATTTTTTGAAAAATTATTTTGTTCGACGCTCCCTCCATCTTACAAAAGTCATCAATAACCGCATTTCGTTTAATATATTGTCTAAAAGATTTTTTAACTAATATTATTGCAAGATTTGAAAATCTATTCTCACTTTGACTATTTCTATTGAATGTTATTATTTTCATTTAAAAAAAATGATCTTTCTACAAAAGTACTTGTCGCCGGATAAGGTAGTTATAAAAATATTTTTTATTGGTTCTTTGAACAATAAAACCGTATAATAAATGGCGGACTAATTGATGATCTTGTATTAACTTCGGGCATAGTTTAAAATAATATTTAACTTAAGTACATAGTATTTCATTTATATGTTTGTATTTTTCAGATACATTTACTTTATTTAAATTATTGAGAATGTATGTCCACGATAATTTAAGAACTCTTCAATCTTCCAGTCTGAAGTAGGTAGATACTTTTTTCAGCTATCGACATTAATTATTTTGAGTAATATTGCATATTTTTACATAATTTATGCATATTAAGTTCGTTTAATAATTATAGCGCATACTTTTTTACGAGTTATTAAAAAATCCACTCGTTCACCTGTACGTCGTGAATAACTGAGATTAAGAGAACTTTTTGGTAAGGTATTGGCAGCCCATATCTGGTTATATCATGTAGAATAAATTGTTTAATTTATTTTTCACCAATATTATCAATTTGTATTTCTTAAAAAAATGTACTGAACCCGGGATCCCGGGACCAGTCGCATTGACCAGAACACTGTGATTAGGCGAACCTTTTGTTAGCGTATTGGCAGCCTACCGATACGTTTTGCCATCCTTTCAACGCTTTTATTACATCTAATCTTTTATTATATTACTCAAAACATCAATGTTTTGACTTTTGATCGTTTTATGATTTTTTTTTTTTATTCCATATCCGCTCCCTATACGGAGCATATGGTCACCACGAAGTTCCTCCGTGACTCTCTATCTCCAGCCAGTCTCCTTGCTTCCTCCCAGGTCATCCCAGCGTCCCGCAACTCCGCTGAGTACATCCTGAGAATGGTCATCAGTGGCCTTCCACGACGCCGGTATCCATCCGGTTGGAAGAAGAGACAGGCAGGGTTCAGGCTCTCTTGAGGCATCCTTAACACGTGTCCAAGCCAGGACCACCGCCGCTTCTTTATTTTGGACGTAATAAAAGGCTGGTTAGTCCGCTCTCTAATCTTCGTATTCCTGACAATGTCAGACCATTTCACTCCAAGCATTCGCCGCAGCCATCTGTTTTCGAAACACAGTATACGGTTACTCTGCGCTTTCGTAAGGTGCCATGATTTGCACCCGTAAAGCAGCACTGTCAAGATACATGCGTTGAACAGGAGGCACTTGGTTCTGACCGAGTACAGCCGTGAATCCCAGACTTTCCGCATTGAGTTAAAGGTTGCTCCAGCTATCCCTAATCGGATCGCGAGCTCTTTACACGGATTGCCATCTCCCGTGATGTGTACCCCCAGGTACCTGAAACCGTCGACTCTTTCGATGTTTTGACCGGCGTTCGTCAAAGGGTAGTGTGGGTCCGGACAGGCACTGTTGCAGAGTACATTGGTTTTACTCGCATTGATTTTAAGACCGATGCGATACGAGTTGCTCTGCAGTTTATCCATTGTATCTTGAATACCCTCGACAGATAGGCCATCGATATGTATATTATCAGATCATCTTTAGTCAGCCAAGCATGCTGTGGCAGCACTATGGACTTCATAACGGGACCTCTTATTCTCGCCAATAGAATGTATGCCATTACCTTGCCAGGTATACTGAGAAGAGTTATGCCTCGGTAATTATTACAACTGAGGGTATCACCTTTTTGGTGGAGTGTTAACACCTCACCGTCCACCCAGTCCCTAGGACAACGCTCACCGTCCCACACCTTGGCCATCAGGTGATAGAGAGGATGTAGGATGGGGTTAAGACCACATTTCAGAAATTCTGAATGTATACCGTCTCCACCTGGTGCTTTGCCGTTTTTAAGCCTCTTCACTGCCAAGATAATTTCGGCATGTGTGTTCGTATGATCTGAAATACCGGACACTCGACGGAGGTCCATAAATGTAGCCTATTCGGTTACGTCAAAGGGGTCCTGGGGGGGCGGTCGGTTCAGCAACTCGCAGAAATGATCCTTCCAAATCTTTTTACCGCTTTCTGCGTTTGATTCTATCGCTCTGTCAGGGCCGCGAACGAGTCGGTAATCGCTTTCCGCAGACCTCACGAGTGATTCTAAATAACTTCTTGGTATCATTTCTGCGGAACGCCACCTCAGTTGTCTCAATTTGCCGATCCAAGAATCGGCGCTTGTCAAGTCGCGCAGACTTCTTGACAACCTAGTCCTGATTACGGTAATCAGCGCGACGTTCTTAAATTTTTCAGGGTCCATGTGTATTTATGTATGTTTTTATGCCGGAAGATAGTTCGGCCAATGTTGAGCTCATTCATGATAGCGAATTCAAACAGTCTCTCACCATTGTCGTTTGCGGTTCCCAGACCATGCCATCCCATGACTGAGGACCCGAGAGCCGGATCAGCCCCTACTCGCGCATTATAATCCCCCATTACTATCACGCGATCCCTAAAGGGGATTGCTGCAACTGCCGCATGAAGGGAGTCGTAGAAGGCGTCCTTTGCTTGCTCATCGGCGTCCTCAGTGGGGGCATAGCACAGTCAGACTAGTCCTGAAGGTGGCACGTATCAATCTCTCAGAGATCGGTTCCCATTTCAGAAGGCAACGGGCCGCTCTCCCAGACATCAATACTGCCACCCCCTGGCGATGATATTGACTCTGGCCAGAAAAGAACAACATGCACCCCTCCAACAGCTTCTTTCCTGCGCCTTTCCAGCGTATCTTGCTCACTCCTAGGATATCCATAGTTTCGCAAGATACGGGTAGCATGCAAGTCCTTTCCAGAAGGGCGCATGGTACAGACGTACGTACCAATGCGCATAGTATATTTGTTGGAGAGGACTTTATCTTCTCGGCCCATGGTTCTGCTGGGTTGTCTAGTTTGGTTTCCGGATGTCCGAGGCGCTTGTGGCGGTGTTCTAATCGTTTTTAATTTAAGGATGCAGGGTGATCAACCCTGCGCTCCCGAGGCCCGGCATTTCCCTCTATTTTAGCATAGGCACATCAGCTGGCATTGACATACCCACGTGGGACCCCCAGCCATTGACCACCAACTTTTTTATATAAAAAATAATATTTCACCATGTTGAACTTTCAAAAAAAAATTGCGTACATTGAGTAAATCGCATAACAAAAGTAACGATGCCGTCCAAAAATATCACAAAAAAAAAGATTGTGTTTATACAATTTTTTTCAACACTTTTACCCTCTGCGGCCCGCGAAAGATTAGAAAATTAATAAAATGGCCCTTCAGTTGACGATGCTCGTAATCTTCGAAACCGGTCCTGACTTATTAAATAAAGTCGAATGAAGTACAAAGGAATATTGTGTTTTTACTAATATAATGCCTTTCCACCAAGTATTGACAGTGAACACCCTAAAAGTGATAAATGGCCCTTCGTTCAAAAAGCTTGTGCACCACTGGTGTAGAGGTTTGGTTTCGCATGACCGATTTCAGATTGGGACTATTAACAAATTTCGATGCCTTTTTGCCCTTGAGCCTCATTCAAATAATAATTCAACTAGAATCATTGATGACTTCGTTTTTAGGACATTTTTAACTCTCGCGGCTCTGAGACTAGCTAAATACTTCTCTGCCGATGGGGGTGGTTTAGGGACCCCAGTGGTTTCCTCATTATTGGCCTTATTCTTATGAATTTCAAAAAAAAAATAGTCTAAAGGCTTTAAAATCTCTCTGCATCATTCCTCATACATTTTTTTATAAAAATCCATTTTTAATAAATAATCATATTTTAAGTTGTGCGTAAAAAAGACGTAATCCAAGCACACATATGAAATTGCAATTGAGGCGTTTAGCCCAGCTATCTTAAGAACGATCGCTGATAAGCGTGCGCTTATCTCGTAATCGCGTTATCGCGTATTTATATAAACTACAAAAGGTCCAAAAAACTATGATATAAGAAAACCTTAATTATAAACATTGTATCACCCTTATTAAAATAGATATTTAAGAAAATGTGGGTATTGGGGTCGCATTTCTTGAGCTTAGAACCGGAAAAGTTAATATCATTATTGTACAAATAGATACATATCTCTTTGGTGACAATATTGTTGGGAAATTGAATTTTAAACTTGGCTCTAATACACATTAAATTATCTCATTGTATCCAATATTTAATCTGTTATCTTCTGACAAATACAGGTAGTCCCCGACTTATGACGGTTCGAAATACGACGATCCACACTTACAACCGAAAAAAAATTAGCAATTCTAAAAAATTTGAATTGGATCACGGGGCACCATTGCACACAGCTGACTTACTAAAAAAATATAAATCATGTCCTTGATTCTTCTTCAAGATTGTCGTGCTTTCCCGGAGATAATGTCTGATGGCAGACGTTTCTACAAAGCCCAGGAAATATGATGTTTTCTCCGACCAAGTTTTGGCCTTCCAAAAACTGTGAAATACGTGCAGGAGTTTCTCTTTTGTTATTTTCTGACTACATGAATTTGTATGCATCACTTTCAATTTTTATAAAAATCTTATTCCCATAGACTTTGCTTGACGTGGGAATTTACCTTGAGTTTATCTCGAGTGACTTACAATAAAATTCTCATCGAATTTTTCTTTTGTGAGGTTCAACTTTAAAATATTTTTGCACATTTCGACTACTTTAGGTGAAATCATAGCTATAAAATATGAACCATATACCCGGTACATGTGCATTAAGATCACATGCTTCATATTTATTTATTTTTTTGAATGATGGCACATAGTTTGCTTTCTATCTCATTTATTATGTTGTATTGTTACATTGTTCATACTTGAGAAAGCTGAGAAAAAAAATAGTAAAACTGTATATTAGCTAATTTTCGCATTCTGTATAATTAGCTAATAGCTGCCCCCCCCCCCCCCTTTGGAGAATTTATTTTCCATTTTTCTAATTTATGAAAATCTCACTTTCATATAATTTGATAAATGGGTCCCAAAAATCAAAATATAGCGTCAGTATGAAAAAAAATTGTTCTCCAAATTCGCGCAAATTTTTTTTTTTTTTTTGATTATAAAAATACAATGAGAAACAGATACATATAATGTATACAAAGATAATTGTATTCACTTATAGGAGTTATTCGCTGTTGTCACTGTTGGTTATGAAATATAATCGTTCGCGATTTTCTGAACGAATGTATTGAATGTTGCTTGAATCTGAATTTTGCTTGGACTCATTTGTTTAAGTGCTTTTTTCAAAAAAAAAATTTTATCACAGAACTATTTTAATATAAGCCAGTTTTTAATGGACTTAAATCATGAGTGTAAATAAAGTCCGTCTTGAAATTTATGTTATGTTTCCCATTTTTTTGCAGGCCTTTGAAGGCGTAGAAGACACAATATCACCCTTCGGCTACAAACGAGAAGAGGGCGTTGACGCTGATCACGGAGACCCCGACTGGGTCGTCAGCCGAGAGAAGCACAGATACGACAATATGTTCAACTCATCAGAACCTTCCGATGGGGAAATCACCGGAGCTGGTAATTTCATTTTTATTTTTCATTTATAAATATGGTTTTTTTTCCTACAATTGCTAAATCGATCATCCATTTCATTAGCCAGACTGCTTTGAGATAGTGAGAAAAAAATATTCAAATGGTCACCATAAATACATTAAGTATTATTGACCTTGGGTTATCCTTAAGTATTCCTAATTCTTTTTTTTCCAAGCCTGTTTGCCGCCAAAAATTCTCCATTTTGACGTCAATGTATAATGGTAAAATTACACTGATTTCATTTACATAACTTTATTTCTTATAATGATTAGATTGAAGTTTTATTCGTAAAGAGTTTCAATATAGCACCAATAAAACGCCGATCTGTGGGTAATAACTTTAAATAAAAAAATCGACAACCACTGGTTTCAAAATATTTGCCCCCGAAATGTCATCAGAAATGTTTTTCAAGGCGAAAAATCTATTTTTATTTTTTTGTTCATCTGCGGTTCATTGTGGTATTCATTGGCTATGAATGTGCTGCTATTCAAAATCTGTTTCAGTCATACATGCGTGAAGGGTTAAATTGTTATTGGATATTGTTTAAAAAGTTCCTCTTCATATTGTAGTGGCTTGACCAAATTTGATAACAGTTGTTTTGATTGAGTAAAAATGCATCTATATTCGTGCATGTGCTTCATGAATTATATGATTGTTTAGCATATTGCAACTAACTGTCACGATTCCGTATCAAAACACATTGAAGCATTGCTCACTTGAGATTGTATTCGACGTCTGCTATACTTTCTCATTATAACTGTTTGTGTTTCACTTTTTAATAGGTCAATATTCTAGCGATACTCAATCTATTTTTTCCAAGCTTGCACAAAGATGGCAATAAATAATATATTGAGATTGCCTTGAGTAAAAAATAAAGTAAAGGACAATTTTTAACTTAAATAATAAGCTTATTGTAAAATGATGATTTTTAATGTTTCAGTTTCATACACATCTTGTGGCGTGATTGTTGCTGATGAGCAGTTACGTTTGTCACTGCTTACTGCAAATAAGCGAAGTGTTGAGGCATTTCAACAAGGACAGTACTACAAAGCAATTGCCATTTGGCATGAAGCTCTTAAGATAGCTGATGTTGATAATACAATTATCAATACTGCTGATTACGTTTCTATTCTCTTTAACAAAGCCCGTGCTTATGAAAAGCTAGGATATTTGTATTTAGCTCAAAAAGGTTATGACGAGGTTTTAATAAAAGATCCTCATCATACTCAAGCTAAAGAATCTTTAAAAACTAACGAGAAACTGTTAAAGAATTTTAAATTAGAAACAGTAAGAAATAGCGAACAGCAATTTATAACGTTAGAAGGTCAAAGTAATAATGAGATAAAAATTAGCATTTTAAAAGAGATAGATCAAATTGAATATGGAACTTTAGTAAAGCAATTCGCTTATATAAAAACTGCAGAGGAGGTGAAGAACCTAGTAATAATCCTAAAAGATCTTGGCTATTTAACCACCAAGCTGGGAGAGTTAAGCGGCGAGCTAAAATATTATACCGAGGCGGCAGTATTTTACCAATATGTCATTACTATAGTAGATGAGAGGTTAAGTGCTGAGAGTGAGACCGAGTTTACAGAAAAAATGATAACAGATTCATATCAGCAGATAACCTATATACAACAACTGATATATTCAGCTGTTGAAGGAGTCCCAACGCATGCACCAATTGTACAAGTGGAGTCAAATGATAATAATCAGCTACTATCAAGTTTGAGAAGCAAAGTTGAGCTAGAACTTTTAAAAAAAAAGGTAGATGCTGATAATCAAGCTAAAGTACAAATGCCATTAGAAGAACAGGCACGCAATATTCTATTTAAATTAAGAAAAGAAGTAGCAGAGGAAATCGTAACAATAGAATTTAATCGTATTCAAAGTGTAAAAGCAGGTAACACTGGTGCAGGAGAGCAACAGCAAGTAGCCCAACAGGAACAAGAAACCCACTACGTAAAAAAGACAAGAAAATTATTCGAAAAAATAGCAACTGATATGGGAAATTTTCTAAAGAAGCTATATGAAGAAAGTGAAGCAGAACTAGGCGAGCGACCTTGTGAATATGCGGTAATAGGACTTGGTTCAATGGCATTAAAGCAAATAACGCCCTATTCAGATTTAGAGTTTGCCATTCTTACAGAGAATGAGGATTATAAAAAAAGTAACGATCTAAAGATAAAAGGATATTTTACAAACTTAAGCCACTTGGTAAATTTTAAGATGATCAATCTAGGGGAGAGCATCATTCCCACCAGTAAATATGGTATAGATATGAGTCATCTAGTACACGTAGCAGTTAACTTTGATCTAGGAGGAAAAACACCACTTGGAAGAATAGGACGTGACAAACCATATGAGTTAATAAGAACTGTAGATCGGATGCTCCATTATGTGCGTAATGAGGGAGATAAAGCTAGCCATATAGATAAGAACCTGCCATATATACTAGAAAAGGTTTCTTATGTGCACGGAGATGAGAAACTTGTGGAAACTTATAAAGGTAAAGTTACAGAGTTTCTGCACGATAAAAACAATGACTCGCAAGGCAGATTAAACTGTGAGATAAGATCCATTAAAATACTAAAAGAAGGAGCAGTGGAAATTGACTATCTTCAGCCAACATTAGGTCTCGAACGTGAGAAAACTGCGCATAAAGGTGATGTTGAAAAATTGAAACCTGAATTACTTGCTACTAAAGGTCGGTTATTTAATGTTAAGCAAGAGATCTACCGATTACCTGATCGTATGGTGTATAATCTTGGTCTATATTTTGGTATTGAAGGAGAAAGTAGCTGGGATACGGTCGATAAATTAGCGAGTCGAGGAATTATCAGTCCACAAGCAGCAATTAATCTAAAAAATGCTATAACTTTTTCTACTACCCTCAGATTAAAAACCTATGATCACCATAAAGCACAGAGGGATGATATGGCTATATTTCATAGACCAGCTGAAACTGAATCTGAACTGAAAGAACAAGCTAAACGGATATTCTGCTTACCTGAAGAAGATTTAACTGAAAAAGGTGGATTGTTTCAATATTTTTATACTGCATTACCTTTACATGAAATATTAAAAGATTTCTGTGACCAAACATTAAATGATGAAAGTAGAAAAACTTTTTTTAAAAACACTAAATTTTATGTGGATGATTCTCTTAAAAAAGGGCTTATTCATTATAGATTAGCACAATATAAGGAAGCTCAAAGCAATTTAGTGGAAGCGTTAGATAATCTACAGAATCAAGATAATTTTCTAGTAAGAAATACGTTGGGAATTATATATGTTAGTTTTGGTAATAGCAATCAGGCTATAGAGCAATATGAGTATTGTTTAAATATTTATCTTTGCCAAGATAAATCTCATCCTGCTATTGCTGTTCTTTTAAATAATCTAGAGATGACCGAACTCATCTACAAGAATGAACCTAAATCGGAGGTTGCTGGTGTTTTAAATAATCTAGGGACTGCTTATGAGAAAAAAGGAGAATACGATCAGGCAATAAAGTGCTATAAAAATAGCCTAATGATGAGTAAGATCATCTACCAAGATCAACCTAGTCTTATTGTTGCTGGTTCTTTCAATAATCTAGGTAAAGCTTATTGCCATAAAGAACAATATGATCAGGCGATTGACTGCTATCAAACGAGCCTAGGTATGACCAAACTCATCTACGAGAAAGAACCTAAATCGGAGGTTGCTGGTGTTTTAAATAATCTAGGGAGTGCTTATGAGAAAAAAAGACAATATGATCGGGCGATTGAGTACTTTAAAGATAGCCTAGAGATGTACAACCTCATCAACAAGAACGAACCTACATCGGATGTTGCTGGTTCTTTAAATAATCTAGGGGCTCTTTATAGTATATTAGGACAAAATGATAAAGCAATAGAGTACTGTGAAAAAAGCCTAAAAATGAACAACCTCATCTACAAGGAAGAACTTCATCCGTCTATTGCTACTTCTTTAGTTAATCTAGGGTTAGCTTATCAGACAAAAGGACAATATGATCAGGCGATTAAGTACTTAACAGATAGCATAGAGATGTTCAACCTCATCTACAAGAAAGAACCTACATTGTATGTTGCTTGTTCTTTATATAATCTGGGGAAAGCTTATTTTGAAAACAAACAATATGATAAAGCAATTGAGTGCCTTGAAAGAAGCCTAAAGATCAAAGACAAACTCGTCCACCAGGAAGAATTTTATCCACCTGTGGCTGCTTTTTTAAATGATCTACGTCAGTTTATGAGAAAAGAGACCATATATATGATCAGGCGATAAGTACTTGGAAAGAAGCCTAAAGATGCACAACCTCATCTACAAGGAAGAACTTCATCCGTATATTGCTACTTCTTTATATAATCTAAGGAAAGTTTATTATGATCAAGCCAAAAAGCATACTAGCCAAGCTTTGGAAGTAATATCTAGTTTCAATGACCACCCTTACCAAAATGAAATACAAAATTTGATTGTAAATGTGAATTTTCGAGAAAAGATTTTTAGTAATATATGGCATGAGCAGGCTATTTACCCATTTTAATCTTAGGCCCCACATTCACGATACATCCGAAATGTAAAACCGCAGGGTACTAAATTGATTAAATGCGACATTAATTGTTTGAGTGATGGCAGGCTTTTCAGAGCCCACTGACATAGAAAACCAACTCTTCAAGCATCTTCATTTACCATAAACTAGTATACTTTATAGATGGGCTACTTAGAGCATGGCGGTTGCTCAGAGTTTATGGTTGATAAATTGGTAAAACAGGTACCTGTAGGTCGAACCCAGCTAAGAAATAGTTATTATTGTTATTCTTATTCCTTTATTATAAAAACAAAATGGCGCCAAAAAGGATGGGGGTGGGGGGGAAGAAAAATAGCAGCTGTTACACAAAAAATATTTTATTGACAGAAATACTCACAAACATACAGTCAGTAATCTTAACAATGTAAATATACAAAATATGAGGATACAATACAGTACATATTATTAAATCATTGAATGAACTTTGTACATGATTTTTACAAAAATATGAGTGATGTAAGTAAAGACAATTATCTAAACATAGATAAAAGTTAATAAAATAAAACAATATCTGAATTAATTGACATTAGTTGTCAAGTTTGATACATCTATCAAAATCGCAAGGTGAATTTTATTGCAAATAACAAAAGGGTATTTTGAAGGTTATGATTTTAAGCACATGTCATAATTGTTTTACTTTATAACCATACAAGTTAATATAAAATAAAAATAACTTTGATTATTCCACGTATTGTGTTACAAAATGTGACACGTGTTTCGCCTCTTTCAGAGGCATCCTCAGACAACTACTTTCGCAAATGTTTGCTTAAGTACGAATGATTTTAATTTTACTATTTTGATATATTATAATAAAGATCAAAATAAAATGGGAAGGGATGATAAAAAAACAAACAAACGATAATGGTAATACCATTATTAATAATATTGTTGTCAAAAAATTTATCATACCTAATTATAAATATAACCTCATTACAATATTATCCGATTTTCTTTCGTTTTCATTTCATATCATCGATTATACTCTAAATTTGAAATTATTTAAAAGTCAATCGTATAAATACAGTGCCATCTAGTGTCATCTACCTGAACCCAGCTTATTTCATTATTTGAAGCTGTTCGTCATTTGAAAATCTTGTTCTGTATGAAGATATTAATTTTCTTTATAATTTCTTTTCCGTGATATTTTTCCGATGTTTTAATGCTTATTCTGCTATTCTAGGCAAACACAAATTTAATAAATCAAATATCATTGAAATCCGTGCAGTAATTCTCGAGATATACGTGGTGTAAATAACCCCACTTTGTTTTATATATATAGACCAATGCGGCAGACATTGACAGGGCGGTTAACGATCTAACGAACTCGATACGCATCGCGACGGTGTCCGCTACGATCAGCTTTCCCGCGAACGAATATAGACCTGACATCCCAACAAGGATTAAAAACCTTATAAGGAATAAAAACCGTGCGACAAAGGAATGGCGACACCACGCCAACCCGATAGCGAGAACGCACAAAAATCGACTCATCGCGGAGATAAAAATTGCATTGAAGGAACATCGTACGTCTTCACTCAATGCATATCTCACTGGGTTAGAAAAAGGAGGACAACCTTACTGGACTCTTAATAAAATACTCAGATCCCAAAAATGTACAATTCAACCGCTTAACGGTCCGAATGGCCCGGTGTATACAGCCGTGGAAAAAGCTGAGACTTTTGCAAACTCACTCGAGAAACAATTCTCGCCGAACGATTTCGATCCAAACGATCAAGCGATTAAGACCCGCATAGAAAACATATCCTCTAAATACATTCAAATCACTAACGAGATACAACTATCTCCACCCGCGACACCTATCAAACCTGCTACCACGGGTGAAATAGAGACTAGAATCAAACGCTTATTAAATCGTAAAGCTGCAGGCAACGATAAAATAAAGCATAACACGCTCAAACACCTTCCCGGGAATGGTGTCGAAGCGCTTACATCGATAATAAACGCCTGCCTTAACGTCCACCACTTTCCAACCGCCTGGAAAGCAGCGGATGTCATACTTATACCGAAACCCGGTAAATCACTGGCGATCCCGAAAACCATAGACCCATAAGCTTGCTCCCGACGATGGGGAAGCGACGGGACCGCGTAAGTAAATCTCGATTGGAGGAATATTCTCTGGAAAAAAAGCACAAACCGGATGAGCACCACGGCTTCAGAAGCAAACATTCCACCAACCATCAACTACTTAGAGTAGTGGAATTCATCACGGAAAGTTTTAACCGCCGATGTTTCACTACCGGCCTGTTCCTAGATATAGCCAAAGCCTTTGATAAGGTTTGGTACGAAGGTATGATAGTTAAACTTTCCGAGGCCGGCCTCGAAAATCCGATGCTTGGACTAATAAATTCATTCATTTCAAACAGAACGTTCCGCGTAAAATTCAATGGCGTAAAATCGACGACGCGCACGCCAACAGCAGGTGTACCACAGGGATCCGCCTTATCGCCCTTATTGTACAACCTTTACACTCACGATATTCCATTACCAGACTACATACCCGGAAGCAACGAAACAATCATTGCACAATATGCCGAAAACACAGCCATCCTAGCCAGATCGCTAAACAGGAACAGAGCCACCGCGCTTGTACAAAAAGCAAGCACGGACATATCCACCTGGTGCTCCGACTGGAGGATCCAAATCCACCCGGAGAAAAGCACTGCGATAACTTTCAGTCGTAGACCTAACAGACACAATAAGGACATTAAAGGCATCCGGATGCATAACACCCACATTCCGTGGGCCCACACGGTTAAATACCTTGGGCTCACGCTAGACTCACGATTAACCTTCTGCAAACATATTGCTGAGAAAAAACGCCAGGTGTCGCAAATCACTGGTCGACTCTATCCGATGATTGGCCACAAGAGTAAACTTGCCGTAAAAAGCAAATTACTATTGTACACCGCGATTACAAGACCGATCATGACCTACGCGTGCCAAGTATGGGCACACGCGGGCATGAATCGTATACGGACACTACAGACAATACAAAACAAAGCACTTCGCATGGTCACGGGAGCACCCTGGTTCGTGCGAAGTTCCACGTTACACAAAGACATGAACCTAGACCCGATCCTTGATCACGTCATAAAACTGTCGAAGAAGTTCTATAGTGACATGGCGGATCATCTTAACCAATCTATCAAAAATTTACTTAACGACTACATTGATTACCCTCACACAAACATAGCGCGACCGCGGAGAGTCCTCCTACTGAAACCTCCTTAGCCCCCCCCCCGATCCCCCACATTCACATGTTTGGTTATCAACATCTGCTAAAACCCCGATCTCCAAAACCTGAACGACTGCCGCAGACACTCTCGAGGTTACTGAATCAACCACTAGTGTCACATATAATGCCTACGAATGAGAACTAATACCACCACAAAAACAAAACAAAAACCAAAGACCACGCACCCGCCTACGCCCAGGTAAATCCAGGACGCTACGCGGGAAAAGCAACATCAAAATACACCAGATGAAAGGGAAATTGGAGCTCGGCTCCACCAGCCCCATAATTTGATGTATAGATATCAATCAAAACAAAAAAAAAAAAATGAACTTCCACAAAGTTACCGCCGAATCCATCGAAAGTACCATACAAGTTATTTGCGACATATATAATGATATCTTATGCATGGTGATGCTCTAAGATATATTTCACTGTTACCTGGAATATGTAGTTGGCACTGCCAAATCATTCAACATCTTGTAGTTTTGAAAAGATTATCGGATAAGTTTGACGTTTGACGTCTGACGTTAGATGCGTGTTGCCAAAACTATGTGAATTATATTCAAGTCTAAGTTAATGTATGGGTTCGTCTACCAACTATACAACTATGTTAATATTCTTCAAATATACCGTGCATATGTATGTATAAACGCTGTTCAGGCTTGCAGTATTAAAGTGGCAGCCCCCTGGCATTCGCGCACTGATTATCACCATAAGATGCCGAGAGGCGAAACCCGGGTCGTGTTTGACCAAAAATGTTATGGAAGTGTACAAAATAAAAATAATTCTGAATTAGCGTTCAATTTCTATCAAGCACCTTCAGTCGAAATTTTGAATTATAAAAATGATTACATAAGGTAGTCTACCTAAATAGTAGCGAAAATGCAGTAAGCATCTGATTAAATGTCAAGGTCAACACACTTCGGTTAGTTGATGAATGGGCTATTAGAATTTACTTCCAGGGGTATACTTAAATAAAATTGGTTATATTAAATATTTAGAAATATATGTGTCGAGTCAAATTTGTTTTAATATTTTTTATAGATAAAGAATCGATTTATTTTAAGATTATTTATCTAACTTGTAGTGTAAATGCGCTGTATTTGTTTTTGCGAAGTAGCACATAAGAAATTATTATTGGTTTATATTATGTATGAGTTTAATAAATACCCTAAAAAATAATGAATCACTGTTTTGTTATTATTATTCTACACTTACTTTATCACAATCAGAACCGGTTTCAACATTTCACAACGAGCATTTTGAACTGAAAAAAATATATGCCAGTCGAAAATGCTCGTGATGACGTGAACTGGTCCTGATGACAATAAATTAATTGTGTAAAAAAAATAATTGTTCTATTTAATTTTCAATATAATGCATTACCAAGCAGAGACATTGAACGCTTAAAAATTGATAATTAATTACTCAATTTATCGTTTTTCGAAATATGTATTTGTTTTTCGGTTTACATATAAATATGTAAGTACGAAATATGAAAATTTCACATTCCAAGAACTTCATCCGCCCCTGGATATCTATTTTCGTACACTTACAATATTTTAAGGTAGGTGTGTATTCACTTATTGACATTTTTTCATCACATATGCCAGTACATTATAGGTCAGGGATAGCGAACCTATGGCACGCGAGACGATTTTGCATGGCACGCGAATGTTTTATTATGAAGAGAAAAAAATAAAGTCATAATAAAAACATTTGAAACTTAGTTACAAATATTTAAACGTGATATAATGATCAGAAATTTCAAGTATTTTACTAACCTAAAAAATACATGATGAATCTGGAAATTCATGAAAAGCCGGATGTAGGGAAAATAATAGAACAATTTGAAAACGCTTTAAACAATAGAAGGTTTGCTTAGTTTCGACAACTTGTAGAAACTAAAATATCTATTATCCATCCAGACCAGGGATGGGCTCGCCCGAGCTCCTTGTTAAAATTCGGCACGGCCGGCGAGCCCCTTGTTAAGTTAAGAAAATCATTCGTCTCTATCAAATCAGCACCTAACTGCAATTTCTGTTGAATTGTAATACGAAACAGAAGACCGTTGCCCCTTCATTTGTTTTCAAAAAATACATTTGCTTCGGCTTCATAATAAATATAATATATACCCAGTGGTGGTTCTAGGTACTGGGCTAGGTGGGCTAAGCCCGACCTGCATTTTTCACCCAAAACTTTAGATGGCTGAATAAAAATGAACAGCAATTCAGCCGCTGAACAAAATAAATACATTTATAAGCATAACTAACTTTTCCCAAATGAATATAATATCTTTGTTTTAATTTTCCTCTGTCAATATAAGACAATGTTACGTCTACCTACAATCATATTCTCGATCGTGTTTTGTATTACAATTTTAAACTGAGCTGGCATAAAAAAAAACAATAACCCTATAAATACTTCACAGGGAACAGGTAACGTCACGTCACTCTGGCAACACCACTCAAGGGCTAGCGATGTTTAGCCCGTAACCACAGACAATATTTCTTTACATTGGGGTGCAATCAAGCACGATAAGATTTTTTTTTGTATTTGTATGTACGGAGACGTCATCAATCACAAACGATTGTGTTTCAATCTGTCAATCTTCTGTTAATCGTTGGGGGCTAAACACAATCTGCCCATTACGCATACTTATGCATTGAAACACAAAACCAATATCGTTGTATTGTATGAAAGTGACAGGTATTGACTTTCAGTGTGACAGTTCTGTATTGCTTTTAGTAGGTACTTGTTATTTCACTTTGAAAGAGACGAATTTAAGGATTCCGTGTTATTATTCTATTATTTCTTAGTTACATTATCATTGATTTTATTATATAATAATTCATGCATTGCTGTAGTGTCGTAGTATTTGTTAATTTGCTTGTAGATTAATGTATTCGGTGAAGTGGAAATATGCTTTTCTCTAGCCCACCCAAGATTTTAGGTTAGGAACCGCCACTGTATATACCCTAGCTGTTTACTGTCTATTGTCCGACAATGTTTAAAAATACCGATCTTGGATATATTATATTGTTATATTGTTAACAGATGTTTTTGCTTGGAACTGACTTTCTTTCTTGCATACTTTTTTATTTTACGACTTTTACCGTAATAATTCTGCTAGTTTTGTCGAGAATAGGTTTCTTATATTTCTTTTGGTTTTATTATAGCCTAATTCTTGGAACTACCAAAATATATTTGTAAGTAAAAGGATGAACCAAAGCAGTCACAGTTATACTTATGTTCAAGAAAGCAATTTTATGGTAGGCTGAATTTTTGAAAATTTATTACTTATCAACTATAGAAATGAAGTTAGTAAAAACACAATATTCCTTTGTACTTCATTCCACTTTATTTAATATGTCAGGACCGGTTTTGCTCGTTACGAGTATCGTCAACGGATAAGAAATATAATTTAACAATGCTATTTATACAAAAATGAACAGTTATAAACAACAATTGGCATTGAAAAGAAATTCCCAATTACATTAAAAGTGATTCTAAAATAGCACAAAATTAAAATGTTTAACACATCTAACATATAATTAAAAGGTCATCTCAGATTAATAAATTTAGAATGGGGATTGAAAGAAATTACAAGCATAATTAAAATTTGGGAATTTTTTCGACAAAGTGATACAATGAAAATATTGACATTAATAGAGTGAATAGGCTTAATGATAGTTTTCTGTTTTTCCTCGCTTCTTATTAATAAAAACACAATATTATTTTGTACAGAGGAATATTGTGATTTTATTAATAAAATCTGATACGAAGTTTAAGGATTGTGATGACTAAAATCAACTTTAAGGCGTTAAAAGTTATTTTTCATTACATTCGGTCGTGTTATTTCGAACGTGAATTTGCAAAAGAGGATTCGGTGTACTTATTCACATACTTCCAATCCTTTTTTACGCGATGCTTTCTTTGCAGAAATCGACGCGTATAGAAAATCATGTAAAATAAACCTAATTTTCATATAATTTGATAAGTTGGTACCAAAAATCGTAAAAAAAAAAAATGAAAATATTATATATATTTATGAGGATTTTTTACATGCGGAATCTATAGATATATAATCGCATATTTTAAGAGAGTTGATCAACTGAGTAACAGTGTCGTAGAAAACATTTGTTAAAATAAACTTCATTACGAGTCTATATAGTCGTACAGAGATTTTGCTAAGTATAGAACATAACTTCCGGTAAACTAATCGCTCTCACTGCACGTTGCTTTATAGATCGGATAGGGGGATGAAATTTTAGATATCCTACATATAATATCGAAAAAGTGGTTTTAATCAAAATATATATCAAAAGATTTTCTTTTCCTTGAGTTAATACCTACCATATAATATATTACATGAAATTTTTTTTATTATAAATTTTACACCTATTGGTAGTACACTGTTAATACTTGGTTGTCAGTTCTTTACCTTTCATTGAAAAGGTTCTGTTTGCGCCCATGGTCCCATGTTTTGAGATACGAGAGTTTGAATATTTGACTGATCATATTTTGAAATTGAAAAGCTGATGATGAGCAAGCATATACATAATTATTTTACTAATTTTAAGCAAAAATTATTCAATTTAAAACCTATATATTTGGAGATAATCAGTGCTTAAAACTGTAATTAGAACTTTTTTGCTCTGAACTGACAACGATAATTGATATAATTTAAGATTTCGACTGAAGGTGCTCGGTGGAATTTCAACATTAAATTTGAATCGTTCAAATTATGTACATTCACACAGACTTTGACCCGGGTTTCGCCTTTTGGCATCTTAAGCGTTCGAGTGCACGGATGAACTGAACAGTATCTTGTCTATACCTAGTGCACAGAACCATTACCACCTACACCAGTGTTTCTCAACATTTTTAGGAGCGTGGCCTCCTTTGAGTGTCTATTTTTCTGTGGCCCCCATACCTTTTTTTTTTTTAGCTCACCGAGAAATTTGAAATCTCTGATTTGGTATACTTTTTCCCAGAATATCTCCAAGAACACCTTTTTTTTTTTTAGCTCACCGAGGAATTTGAAATCCTCAATTTGCCCGTGGCCCCCCTGAAATGTGTTGTGGCTCCCCAAAACAAAAATAAATCTCTGTGGCCCACCGAAACCATGACCTATACAATAAAATTAAATATAGGGGGCTATGACAGGCCGCATATGTCTCCTGTCATCATAGACAATAATAAAATAAATCCAAACAAATTGTTTATGGTCCGCTTGCGTCAAAATTGGACACATGATTATTTTGAAAACTACGGGATATAAGTATAGTGAAAAATGCGTAATTTAAAACTTCAAAGCCACATTTGGCATGATTATCCTGAGCTCGGGCGCGTCGACCATTTTCTGGTGCCGGAGTACGGTGCCAATGAAATATTCGTCTGTCATAACCTAAAAGTCTCCAAGATTAATACTACGAACCATGAAATATCGCTGTTACTTGATATGAGTAATCAAATACCGACAGAAGGCATAAAAGTTATCAACATACTGTTTTTGTCTATTCAAAGATCCATTTTATTGGCGCTGAACACCGGCGATTTCTTGATTTTGAACATTGATTCTTTGCAAGTCGTAGTTCCTGATTTGAACTTCTTCATTCATGACGGAATCAAGGTAAGCTACTCGAAGTTCGGTAAATTTGTCATACTTCATCACACGGCGCCGCGCGGCCGTTCAGGAAAGCTGAGGCGAAATGCTCTAAAAATATTTCGTATTTTGCATAATTTATCAGTGTTCTTCGTAATAATGTGTGGTTTTAACGCGATTGCCAAGCTCTCGAATAATAATTTTAGGTAAATTTGTCATACTACATCGTACGGACTATTACGGCGAAAAACTTCACAAACTGAGCTAAAAACCACTCCACGATTTAAAATTATTATCTGAGATCATGGGAATCGCGTTAAAACCACACATTATTACGAAGAACACTGATAAATTATTATCTGAGATCATGGGAATCGCGTTAAATCACACATTAATATGAAGAACACTGACAAATTTATTATCCAAAATATGACATATTCTCACTGTACACCGCCATACTTTTTAAATTATCGTTTACTTACACATGGACTATTGCGGCAAAGTATGTTGAAAACAACGCCACGATTTAAAAGTGTTCTTCTTTTTAATGTGTGATTTTAACGCGATTTATCAATGCTTCAATAAATATTTTAAATCGTGGCGTTGTTTTCAACATACTTTGCCGCAATAGTCCATGTGTAAGTAAAGGATAATTTAAAAAGTATGGTGGTGTACAGTGAGAATATGTCATATTTTGGATAATTTATTTTTCAGTGTTCTTCATATTAATGTGTGATTTTAACGCGATTATCAAGCCCTCAAAAAATAATTTTAGATCGTGGCGTTGTTTTTAGCTTAGTTTGTGAATTTTTTTGCCGTAATAATCCATGACGAGCTATACTCTACAATTGCCTAATTTTAAATCGTGGAGTGGTTTTTAGCTTAGTTTGTGAAGTTTTTTGCCGCAATAGTCCGTGTGATGAAGTATGACAAATTTACCCGAAGTTCTAACGGATAATTCTATAGCATCCAAATATTTGACCGATTCTTTATATTCACAATATTTTTAACAAATAAACACAGTGAGGCTGTTTTGTGAATCAATCAATCAATCTCGTGACATACACTCAGATGGTTCAATTACATTTCAGGCTGCAGATTTGAGTCCCGACCAAGACCTGATAACCGTCGTCACAAACGATTCATCTGTTGTCCTGCTGGATTGTACGTTGGAACAGATAAATATTGTCGACCTCAGAGATAAGAACTTTGGTGACGGTGAATTCATCACCGTCGGCTGGGGAAAGAAAGAAACTCAATTTCACGGATCTGAAGGAAAAGAAGCGGCCAAAGCTAAAGTGATTCTTCATGACACTGGTGTGTAAACAATAGATTATTTGACATTGAAAAGAATTTATTTATTCATTGTTTAAAAAGTAAAAGTAGAGTATATGACATTACTGCTGACGCCAGTTTGCCATGCACTTGACAAATATAATCAAAATAAAAAAAATAGTACATATTACATCAAAATCAACATACAAAATCAAGAAATAAAAAAGTAAAACCTAAAAAACAGTTCACAAATACTGTCACTAAAAATGTCCACTTCTCTAGGCAATGAGTTGATCAGTCGAACAGCCTTTGGAACTGGCGACTCATACGTCATACGTCCCAATTATGAATAAGTGACTCTAAACTAACACAAATTAAAATGTTTAACACCTCTAACATTTAATTACAAAGATCATCAAAGAGTAATAAATCTAAAGTGGTGACTAATGTTAAATTCTTTTCAGTGTTAATTGTTTATTATTTAAATTTTTTTTTATTTAAATAACACTGTTAAATTCTATTTCTTATCAGTTGATAATGCTTACCGTGAGCGAAAACGGCCCTGGTAAATAAAAGTAGAAATAAGTACAATGCAATATTGTGCCTCTGCTGTCTTGCTATTTTTTTTCTGAAAAAGAGTTCATTTTTCTGGTCTTCCATCAAAACTGCATTGCTAATGGCCGTTGAATAACTACTGTCGATTAAATTATTAAAATCTTTTTCTGTTACATTTCAGTCAAATTCTTTGGTCATTTCGACTACTTTGCTAATAACTTGTCAACATCAGAAGTCGAGATTTATTAGTGTAAGTAGTGTCTATGTTCACTTGGACAGTTGAAGTACGAAAAATCACCACTGTAATAATCTACTTTGTAGATCAGTGTCTGTGTGAACTATAGTTCTGACGATGGCGAAAGCCGAAATAGCTATCAACACATACAAATTATTAAAAACTGTAGAACTAAAATACTTTGATATTTTTACCCGCTTTTAATGCTTATTCATTTGAATCGTTCAAATTATGTACATTCACACAAATTTTGTCACTATCTAAATTCATTTAAATTGTCTCCAATTTGAACTAAATTCAACATCTATGCATTCAAACAAGTATTTGTCACGTTCATACTTAGTGGTCAACGCGACACATTTTCCATATTTTCTTTTTTAAGGGTACATTTCTTTTTTTAAAGCATTTTTATTTGGTATGTCGCGGTACTATTCCCATTCACCAGTGTGTCGTGGAGTAAAAAAGTTTGGTAGACACTGATGTAGATAGATAGAATTGCCTCTATTGGACATTTGATATGGGCACTTATAGCATTAGATATATATAATTATTTATATTCAATTCAGCCAAACAAACCTTGAGGAAAGACAATAATATTCCCCATATCATTCCTTATTTTGCTGTCCAAATTATTAGATTTTTTCGCATTCTTTTGATTGCAGAACTCACTCCGGACAATGAATCGGCTACTATCACATGGCGTGGTGATGGATCGCTTTTTGCGGTTGGATTTTACTTAAATTCCACATACATATTCAAAGTCTTTGACCGAGAGGGGGTTTTAAAATACACCAGTGAAGCTCACCCAGGAGTGGAGTGCAATTTTGTATGGCGACCGTCGGGAAATCTCATTGCAACAACACAGCGCCATCCAAACAAATATGTCATCGCATTTTTTGAAAAGAATGGTCTCAAACACGGGGAATTGGTTCTTCCGTTTTCAAGGTCCGAAAAATACATCGAAGAACTCTCGTGGAGCTCCGATTCCGAAGTGCTGTGTGTACGATGCGTCGACGCCGCGACTGCCAGGACTTCAGTAATTATGTACACCGTCAATAACTACCGTTGGTATCTCAAACAGTCACTGCAGTTTTCCGCCGACGCGAAACTGGCGGCCCTGCGTTGGGACGACGGCTCATCTCCGGGCGAAGGAAAGTGTCTGTCCGTATTCTCAGAATACGGCATTTACAGTAGGTACCGATGGCGATGGGGCGTCGATCGTAGTAATGGTAAGACGATTCGAGATGACTCATCAGTCGGGGTCATCGACGGAAATAAAATACTGATCACTAACTTCCGGCAGGCGATCGTGCCGCCGCCCATGTCATCGTACTTCATTCAATGCAACGCTAACGTTAACGGAGTTGTTTTCGGCCCTACAGATTTTGTAACTGAATCCAACGATATAGACAAAACAGAATGGGACTCGTTTATAAATTCAAACAGCATTTGCGCTCTACTGGACGATGGAACAATCTGCATGTATGCGACCCGCAATAATAAACCGCACAAACTGATCGGTACAGTCAGAATGGATTCAGAAAAAACAATTTTGCCACTTCAAATGCATCACATGCTGTGGGTTTCAAAATATACTTTATTGTGTGTATCCAGTCGGCAAGAGTCATCTGTATGTAGTGTCTTCAAAGTTTCGGTGAATCCTTTGTCACTTGAAATACAAAGCACCGTTGAGCTGCGAGAAAACATTGTCGGTCTAGCAGCGTTGCCAGACGAACCGGGAGCCCTTTTGCAGTGCTCCTCTGGAAAATTGTTGCATTTTTCAGCCAGCGATAGTGTCAAAGAACACGGTGCATCTTTTCCTGAGATGTGCCAAAGCTTTGAAAACATCTGCATAGAAAACGAATGTTTTGTATTCGGTCTCACTGCCCGTAACCGATTTTATATTGACGAAAGGGAAGTCGCCAATAATGTAAATTCTTTTGTAGTGCATTCCGATTTCTTAATGCTCACGACCATCCAGCATCAGCTGCTGTGCTACGGTCTCGCGAAAAAAGTCATATCGGATCTTCGAAACGGATCCGATGTAAAAAATAAAACTGCCGCGAATCTCACCGTTTCGAATAGGAAGCTCGAACGGGGCTCTCGGCTGGTGACCGTCGTCCCCTGTGACACCCGAACGGTTCTCCAACTCCCCAGAGGAAATTTGGAAGTCATCCAGCCTAGAGCTCTATCCGTGAAAATTATCGGGACCTATTTGAACAACGGCGATTACTTCAGAGCCTTCGATCTGATGCGCAAGCAGAGGATCAACACGAATCTGATATACGATCACGATCCCGGTAAATTCATCGAACAGATTGATAAATTTGTAAGTGATATTCCAAATTCATCGTGGTTAAATCTGTTTATTTCTGAATTGAACGACGAAGATGTCACAAAGACTATGTACCTCAGTTCGTATAATGGCTCTGATGAAACTGAAAGATCCAAGTATTTTCGCAATAAGGTCGAAGCTGTCTGCGATGAAATGAGAATTGCTTTAATAAAATGCAACGAACTCGATAAACACGCTCTGCCTATTTTGACAACCTTCGTGAAAACGAACAACGCCCACGATTTGGAGCAAGCTCTCCTTCAAGTGAAGACTTTAAAACAGAAAGAGATCAGCCAAAACAAAAGGAGTGCCGTTTCTTCCGATGAAGCCTTAAAGTATCTTTTGAATTTAGTCAATGTGAATAAACTTTACGATGTAGCTTTAGGGTTGTACGATTTCGAACTGGTGATGCTCGTGGCGCATCATTCTCAGAAAGATCCGAAAGAATACGTTCCGTATTTAAACAGTTTGAAAGCTATGGAGAAGAACTATCAGCGGTTCTCTATCGACAAGCAGTTGAAGAGGTTCGAGTCTGCGGTTAAGCATCTGATTGCCTGTGGGGAAGAAAAGCAGTTTGAACTCCTCGAATTTGTCAAACAACACTGTCTGTTTGGTCTAGTGTTGCGCTTGCTCGACTGCAAAGACGAGCGTTACCAGTGTTGCGCTCTTGAATACGCAAATTATCTAATGCTACGCAAACACTACACCGAAGCCGGAAACATGTACAGAAGATGTCACAATTTAAAGAAGGCTCTAGAGGCTTTCACCGAGGCTTCTGATTGGCGAGCCGCCATGCACCTCACTAAAGAACTTCAAATGACTGATGCTGAAGCTGAATCAGTAAAAAGGTAAAGCTGTAAATAAAATGTCTTATATTAATCCACCTAAAAGAGTTTTTGGTGAAAAGAAATATGTTATATATACAGTTGTTTAATTAATTTGATCATCACATCATGTTTCCTCATTACATTCGAGATCTCGCCATTTCCGTGATCCGTGACTGTAGTTATCAATTTTGATTTATATAAACTATAATATATGGCAAATTAAAATATGAAAAAATACATTACATAATTCCAGGCTCGGAAAAGTTATGCATATTACATTATAATTCAATTTTTTTCCAGAAAACTTTTGACACAACTCAAAGATGGCAAAACATACAGTGAAGCGCTGTCTCTGCTAGAATATTGCTGCAGCACTGATGTCGAAGAAATGATTTCATGCGGCCTAGAAGGAAGACTTTACAAGACAACTTTGAGTATTTGTCACCGACACCAGCGAAATGATTTGATAGGTAAATATAAAACAGCTCTTCATCTTGACAAAGATCAGTTTACCGCTGTGTTTACTCATTGAGGGGTACAGACCAACTCTAAATATCACATAGCGAATTATAAACAAGCACAATTTGTGATACATGTTTTATTCTAAAAAACAAGAACTAAAATGGTAAAACTTTTCGAAAACAATCACGTCTTTACTTGGTGTTTTGGTGGATTACATATTTTTATTTTTTAGGGATAACACTACTGCAATGTGTATTCACTGAAGTCATTTCACTTTTGCGATACATTGAAACATGTAGAATATTATAATGCATCTAACTCATCTTCTCCTAAAATACCACTTGACTCACTTGACCTCTAAACTTAAATGATTTTATCGATAACACACGACTGACTTTATTGTTAAATAAATTAATTACGTGTGTATTTTAGTTTTATTGTTTCCAGGGATAAATTGCATAAATTTTTATATTTTTACTTTGAAATTTCAATTGTTTCTTTATACATAAACCTTTTATTTTGCAGAAACATTGTTGCACCCTGCAATTTTGGAACAATATACGTATTACAATTCATTGATACTGCAAAACCAGGAGCAGTTCAACAAGCAGAAGCAAAGATTGTCAGTGGTCCGACACAATAAACTTTTGAAGAGTCTCAATGAAGATAACAACGAAGAAATTTCAGGGGATTGTGATCTCTACTCCGACACGAGCAGCGTGATGGGCTCTTCCGGGACGAGAAGTTCTAGGTATGTATCTATTTCAACAGAATTCAGTAATATTTTGTGTGGATTTAGTTGTCTTTTGCTTTTTTGAGACAAAATGTATCATATATCATTGTAATAAGATTGATTCTCATCACATTATTGTATTATATACGGTAAAGAGATTTTATCGGTTATTTGGAGTGCAGTGGGAAGTCCTGATAGGTATGATGTAAAGTACTAATTTGTACTCGTAGTACATACGATGAGCGATGATTAATGGTCGTATTAATAACGCAATCAAATATCAGTGATGATACTTTGATTTAAAAAAAAAACAATGATTTCAACTGAGAGGATCAAAGAACAATCGACCCAAGAAACATTTTTTGTTTTTTTTTTATTCTCCAATAACCAGAATAGAGGAAAAGTAATCTTAGTCAATTTTCCACTTGCATTACATATTTTACAAGCCCATGTGCCGTTTTTCTGTTGTTTAATAAATAACCTTCGTGGCTTTTTGTGTACGATTGACAAGCTTGACAAATCTCTCAAATCCTTCCAATTTGAAAGATTGAAAACTAAAATCTTCAATAGATAGACTGTGGAAAGGAAATAGGACATAATCCACAGTTTTCTCAAATTTGATTGACGTTCTATCAAAAGGATGTAAGCTGCAAATGCCGAATTAGTACCTAAATTTAGCTTTTATGTTTGAAAAACCAAGAAAAAAGGGTTTTTCCTATACAATTTCTTTAATCAATATTAGATTATGTCAATTAAACACCAGTCTAGAAGTCTCTGTGCACTTCAAGGTTGTGTATATTTCATAATTTGCATATGGCCCAAAATCATCAAAACACGTTTTTTGTGCCTCCTGTAAAATTTGCTGTGTGGGTTAAGTCCTTTTTCCTTTCCACAGTCGAATTATATAGCCTTTTGTATGTAGAAAAATGATGTTCGAAATTAAATTGAATTTACTTAAAACTCTGCTTTTGGGTTTGGGCTATTGGTCTTTTGAGCCCTTCAATTTAAAGTCATCCATTATTTTTTTTGATGACTTTAAAACAATATAAAAAGTGAGAAAGTATAATTTGTATTGTTTTCAGTCGAACTTTCCGATCGAGTAAAAATCGTCGCAAGCACGAGCGTAAATTGGTGTCGCTGAAGGAAGGATCCCGTTTCGAGGATGTGGCCTTGGTGCGAGCGCTGCACGTCTTAGTCACTACCACATTTGACATGAGACGCGACATAGCTGAAATTGATCACATTCTACAGTGGATGGGCAAAGACGATCTTGTCGTGCAATTGCAGGTTTTTACAATTCCAATATTAAATCTCGATTAAAATCCATTGACAATTCGTTAAGTTACTTTGAAAAGGTTCTATTTGCACTTTACCATGTTTTGAGATACGAGCGTTTGAATATTTGACTGATCATACTTTGAAATTGAAAAAAAAATGCACTTTTGATGAGAGCAAGTATAAACATAATTATTTTACTAATTTTAAGCAAAATTTATTTAATTTAAACCCTATATATCTGGAGATAATCAGTGCTTAAAACTGTAATGAGAACTTTTGTACTCTGAACTGACAACAATAATTGAGTTTGAAAAGGTTGTAACGTCCAGTTGAACTTTCTACACCCGGTCTGTAGTATGCGTTTGACAGTTGCCACCTACCGATCGATTGTCTAAGCTGAATGTTGTCACAACTTCGTTCAAAAGATTTAAGCTTTATAATAATATACTGAGTTGTAATACTGTAAGACGAATGTTGTTTATAAATCGATTTTAAAAAGTCCTATTGTTTCTTAGAAGTTTGTAAAATTACTGTACGAAAGAAAGTGTGTAGATAGAAATCTTGAATCCTGCTAACTACTTAATTAAAAATGCATGACTCTGAAGTTAATATATATGTTAGATTGTGGCAAATACAACATTTTAACCAAAATGTCAGTTAAAACCTTTTGACGTGACAACGTCTTATAAATCGATGAACGCTCGCTGCATGCACGAAAAAACATGACTCATTTTCCCGTTTGTCGCGTTACGCCGACGGCAAGCGTGCGAGCGACAGCGCGGATAAGCGAAAGAGAGGCACGATCGGCTTACCGTTCGGATATGTATCATGTAATATTTAACATTATAGCGATATAATATTGTCAATTTGAGTAATTTATATGGTAAATTCAAATATGGTTATAATCCATATAAATAATTTTATTTATTTATCAGTTGACGAATGTTTTTGGTATAATATGCATTATACCAAATATATAATACATTTGTCAAATATATATAAATATATGTCAAATATATTATACAAATGAATAATATATATAAATATGTATATATATATTATATATAAATTGTTATAATTTATATAAATTGTATATACATATTTATATATATTATTATACATATTATAAATAAATAAAAAATATATAAAATAAATATATACAATAAAAATGTATACAATAAAATTAATTTATTGTACATATTTTTGTATAATATATACAATAAATTATAAATCAAATATTCAGTATAAATATATAAAATAAAAAATATATATTATACAATAAATTTATTATACTATATATTATGCAATAAATTTGTATAATATATAAAAATATATATTATACAATAAATTAATTGTATATATATTGTACTAGCTGGCCCGACGAACTTCGTACCGCCTCAGAATCAATAAATGTTGTGTTAATTTATTGGATGAGTTAAATTCAGTTTGAATGAATACTCAAAATGAATTAAGTTCAATAAATGTGCAAAATTAAAAATGAAAAGTATTTTAATTACATTGAAATGATGTTATTCACGTGGCACAGTCGATAGATTTAAAAGAATGCAGTG